>VXAC01004228.1:310514-433365 GCA_013399225.1 Rhipidura dahli
AAAAAAAAAAAAAAAAAGTGCCTTACATTTCACCCTCTTTCCAAGAGAAAAATAAGTGGATTAGTATGCCTCTGAAAGTAAGGTAATAGGTTTTTAAAGTATGAGAGTAGGTTTTAAATTTGGGGTTTTCTCCTTTTTAAGATTTTTAAAGTTTGTCTTAGTGGTCAGTCAGTCATGCACCTTTTATGACTTTAATTTTTCATAAGGAGTTACATGATTTCCATTTGCTGCCCTGCAACTATCTAGTGCTGATGCAGTGGCTGGAGTGAGGGTGTTTTTCAGGGTCATGTGTTGTTTCTCAGTCATCTCCTATCTGTCCTGTTGAGTGGGAATATTTGATACACTCCATGAGCACTAAACTAGCATTAGAAATAAATTGGGGGTTGACTGTGTCATAATACGAGGTAGGTGTCAGTGAGAGGGAAAGCTGTGTCCAGCTGGAAGGAGCTGTAAGAAGAGCTGTGCCCCACATGAATTCCTCCTTTTGTCCCTGGGGTGGACCACAGACAGGCAGTACTTTACTTCAGGCAGCTGTAAGAGACAGAACAACAATTACCTCCTTTTGTGCAGTAAAGCCCGTTGTTGGTTGATGTTGCATTGCAAAATAAGGTTTTAGATGCTACACCTAGTCCAGTGGAAAGAAGTAGATGTTGTGAAATTTTAAAATATATCTGTTTGAAAAGACAGAACAAGAAATTGCCAGCACTTTCTTTTTTATTGTTCCTTATCTCTGTATTTTCAAGTACTCAGTTTTCATGACTACAAATAATACATAAAAAGTACTAAAAATATATTATTTTTAGATCTAAAAATATATCAGGATCATTCTTGTAATGTTACAGATTATGCATTAGTGCAGTCCTCAGACAGTTTGATACATTAATGAAAGTTTCTGTCATTTTTGTTGTCACATCTCAGTGTTTCCAGAATATCTTATATGGCTTGTTGAGAGCATCTGGCTGAGCTCTAAGGGAAGGTCTGACCTCAGGCATTTCAGTTAGTCCACCATGCCTACAGTGCATGCAACTTTACTTTGTTCAGAAAAGAGAACTAGTCTCCTTCAGAATTACTGCTTTGTGAGAAATATCTTTGGTGGAGACATCCTGCAAAGACAACATGGAGAGTGAGACTGGTGAGTGGTGAGGATGAAGAGATGTGCAGTAGGATATCTGCTCCCTCATGTGAAAAGCTTGTCAGCATTCCTTGTCCCTGGGCTAGGGATGCTTTCTTCTTGAATCTTGTGATGCTGTATTTATCATATTTGCACTTGAAGGCATCTGAGTGGTATTTACTGAGTAAGTGTTCTGGTATTGCAAAGCATTCAAAATGTCCAGGATCATTTTCAAAGGCAATTTAAAACCCATGGGAGCCAGAACACATTCAGTTTTATCCACTCTGACTTTTTGAAAATTCCTGAGGAATATTGCCCATGGTTGATGCTGAGGTGTTTTATAAAAGTGTGGTCAAAAGGTGAGCACAAAGATAGTTGTCAATACATTCAGTGAGGTGATTAAGGCACAAATGTTAATGAAAATGGATTATCAGAGACAACATATAGAGAAAAAGTCTCTTTTGAATGGAACCGTGTTCTGCTTGAATGCTCTAGTGCAATATATTTGTGTTTATGCTGTTCCTGTTTTATTGATGAGTCTTAAATCCAAGATGGTGTTCAATACATGTTCTGTCTAGTATCTTTGTCCTGGTCATTTTATAAACAACATATGTTTTCTCAGTAAAGTTGCTCACAAGCATAGAATTTTACTTCTGCATTCACCCTGAGGTCTGGCTACTGTGGCAAAAAGGAGCAATTTAGTGCTACCTTGAGATTAAGAGTGTCCGATATCCACAATGTGTACATTCCCTCACTTAATTCTGAACTGAGCCTGTGCATATTGCTACTCTGGGCTTCTACACAAAGCACTGGATCCAAACCTCTTTTCCTCAAAAACTAGAATAGGAGAGGAATGCACCAGCCATTTTTCTGTAATAATACCACAGAGGACTCAAAGCCAAAGCCAGGACCCAATCTGTCAGAGGTTTCATGGAGTCTGAATGTTATTTTGCAAGTTAGCTACCTGGAGACTAATAGTCCTGGGAACCTCTGAGGTTTGGGGCTGTCCAAACTTCCACTGAGTCAATTTATCAGAATTCAGGTATTCTGCTCTACTTCTCCCTGTGTGGACTTTTGTCACATAATACCTGTAAGGCAGAAGATTGATTTTTTTCAAGGAAGTGGCTCATCTGCTGCAATTTATTCCTATGGAAGGTAGTTCCCACAGCTGCCACCCTGCTTCCCTACTAAGAGACACAGTACTTGGTGAAGAAATATAAGCAGGTATCCACGATCACTGGAGCCTGACCAAGTCCATCAGCACTCAATACACTGAGGTATTTAAACATGGCATCCTGAGGTTAATGAATTGAACCCATAGACTTAGTGGTTAGACCTAATGCAAAATAATTACTGATGAGGCAAGAAACTCGTGTTCTCTTCTCTTTTCAGTGTAGGAATTGAAATCTGCTTTGACTCTAGTCTAGAGATAAGGTAAGGGAGAAAATGAACGCTGAATTTTTCTTGTTGTGGATGTAGCACTGTGCAGCCAGGAACATTGGAAGGAGGGGGTAGAATTTGGAACTGCAACCTAGTGAGGAGGACAATCTTTTAAATGGTTCCTTAGGGAAAAATAAATATATTTTAAAAAAATAAGTAGAAAGAAGACCGAAAAAACCTACTTGAGTAGCTCTTTTCTCATTATCTGATTAAAAATAGACCTAAATCTGTGAACAGGTTGACACTGTGCTTTGAGACAGTAACCAGAACCTGCAGATTCATACAATTCAGCTAAGTGCTTCTCTGATGTTATAAAATTTAATAACTCTGCTGTGCTAACAGCCATACTGCTTTCAGATATTGCACCTAATTATATCCTTAGTCTCCTTATCTCTTTCTGTGACTGAAATTGTTACAGATATGTACACCTTATCCTGTCTTCAGAATCCCAGTGAATAACTTTCTTCTCTGCTTCTGGGTGGTAGCTGTGAACTGTGTTTAAGGTAAAGTATGGCTGTTAGCTGATGCTTAAGATATTACATCAGACTCTGTCTCTAATTTGTACTAGGAACTGAACTGTGAGAGCTACAGTCTTTGTTCATACAGTTGACCAGTCATAAATTATATTATAGATAATAAAAAGCAGGGATTTAATCAATAATACATAATTATATTTATTTGGCAAAAGGATCAAGAATTTTTTTTTCTTTTTACTTGTCTTTGTTTAAGATTTAAGGACTTAGCCAAGAGCTCAGTTTACGTTTCATATCTCAAGATTGGAACACTTCTTTCCCTTAACTCACAAACTTGACAGACAGAAGTGTTCTACCATACTTTGCACTTTAGGACACTATACGTTATATTTTCTGTGAGCCAAATATCCTCCACAGAGATGTCTGGGAAATATGCCAGTTATAATGGTCTCAGGAGAATCAGCAGGATTGCTGAAAAACAAAAAAGTATACTTAAATATAAGTACATGAATGTCTTGAATTAGCACAACAAATGGCAATTGACAGCTTTTGATGAATCTTGGCTCTAATTTCTGATCAAACAATGTATGAAACTTTAAAGGAAAATGTATTTATCTCTTCATTGACATTAATAAAAATTTGAATCTGTGGCTTCTGAATTCTGTCTACTTATAATTCATGTCAATTTTGTCCAAATACTGTTTGTGTAATTTTGGCCTATCAGACATCTGTGTATCTCAAAAATGAGCAAATCAGTGTCATTGCTAGGAATGATAGGATCATTTTCAAGTCACTCTGTCAATTTTAATGGCAAGGTGCTCAATTCCAGATTTTATGTGTTTGGCTGAAGTTGGTTGGTCCATCTTTGAGAAAGATGGCCTCTGGAAATATTTTTTTTTTATTTTTTCCCCATTTAGACATAGCCCAATGTGTTCCAGACGTCAGAGCTCTGACTTACAATCATGATTTTGAACAAAAATTCCCAGGAGCAGAGCTCAATAGGGCAATATGCAGATACTCTGCTATTTATAGAAGAACACTAGTGTAATCAAATATCAGCATAAGTGCACTTTTAAATAGAAAATCATGGTGAAAAGATCTTCTATTACACGTTTATATAGTTCTTATGCATTTTGAAAGTCTGTATGAAGAACAAATAACATTGGTTAATTAAGCACACTTTATCAGAATAAGTTTAAAGACTTGATAGTGCATATATTGTAAAAAATTAAACCCCCCTGACCCCTACCTTTTAGTCTGATGGTGTGCTGGTATGGAGTTTTTAAAAGGAAAGGGAAGATATTCAGAGATAATTTCAAATTTTTCTGTCCCAAATGTTAAATTAAAAAACAGTCAGATGAACAACTAATCATATTTGGTAAAACTTGGAATTTTCATTTCTTTTTGATATTAAAGTATTTTAATATTTTTGCTTTCAGAACCTAAAATAAACTTCAGTTCTATCACAGTGTTTCTCATTTTCATTACATTTTTGACAGTGTTTTATAGACTATCCACAGCAATTATAATGTGCTTAAGTTCCACTGATATGTTATAATCACATCATATAATCACTGGTCAATCTTTAGGTGTATATTAAAAAAACATTACCTATATATGTATATATATATTTGTATATTTGTATATATGTATATACATGTATATGAATCTACACATATATATGTATATACATATATATATATTATAATTTTTAAATTATTAGGGCCTGATGCTACTTAAAACTGATTAAAACATTTAGATCAAAGTGTTCCCTGTCTGTGCTTTAATGAAATGAAGCTAAACATCAAATGTACTAATTAGAAATGCAGCTGTTTTCTTGTTAATATCTTAGCTTGAAATATTTTTTGCTGGGAAGATGAAAATGTCATCTTACCTTTAGAAGTTGCATAGTATGCAGTTGGGGTTTTTTGTGGTTTTTTGATGTTTTTTAATTCTTTTTTTTATAAAAACCAACAAAAACAAAACAAAACCAAGGAACATGATTTTTAAAATATCAAAGAAATTATTTGTGACATCCAGTTTCATTTTCTTTATAAGGCATTTACCAGTTACATGATTTCAGAAAAGAGTCATTGTTAGCCTTCCCCATTATCAGTGGAAAGACACAGGTCTTTTCAAAAGATAAGGTTTAATTTCTTTTACATGATTAAGACAATTGTATTTTTTCCCCAATACTATCAGGCTATACATTTTTAGAGCATTTGACATGAAGGCACCTAAAAAAGCTAGTTGCAGTATGCATGAAAAAACTGTATTGCCACCTCAAGCTGTCTGTTTTTGAGGAAGTCTCCTTGACCAACAAAATTGTAAGTTAGGCTTTTAAATGCCCAAAAGTCAATAGGATAATATTTGCAGCCCAGTTTGGGATTTTTCCTATTAGAAGTATTGTCTACTTTTCTCCACAGCTCAATAACACTGTGACACTGAAAATAAGACATCCCAGTTAATTCTTAATAACAAATAATGTTAGTTATTTAAGTCAGAAAAATCAAAATTAATATTATATACTCATAGTAGCTTATCTTATTACATATTACTAGTTCTGGAATGCAAAATGAGAAAGGAATTATTTTACTTTAAAATGGAAGTTTGACTTTTTGAAACACCCGTTTTTTCTTAAGCGAAATTATTCAAAGTAATTTTTGACTGTTCTTGTACCTACTAAGTCCAGCAGTGATAAAAGAGTTTATGACCAGAGTTTTTAATTGTGTATAAAAGAGAATTGCAGCTAAGCTTTCCAAACAGATGTGACTTCTGGGACAAATGTTATGCTTTTACCTTGCAAGGTTGTCTTTCAATAGCATGTTCCCGCCTCTATTGTCATTGTGAATCTTGCAGAATCTGTGGAACACACCCACATTCTCTCCTACACAGACCAGATTTCTGCTCTTACTTGGAAAAAATTTTTTTTTTTCCATTTCTGATTAATTAATGAAAAACGGACAGTGTCAAAGAAGCACAAACTATTCCTTGCTAATTAACAATTCACTGATACACTGACATCCAAGAAACTCTTAGCCTAAGCCAAGACCTGTTATATGGAGAATACAAGTATCCTTCTGACAGAAGAAATTCAAATGATACGATGTCATTTGTGCACTAGCCCTGTTCTATATGGCATGTAATTCCTGACCTCAGCTGAAAGATTGATCATGACTTCTTCCATCTGATATTTATGAAATGTTGCCTAGCATGTCTGGCAGAGTCAGTAATACATTTTCCTCTTTTTCTGTTTTGTCTCTTGTTTCTATAGCATCTGAGTTTTGTGTGATTTCTCATTAAACATTCTCAAGTTTCACCCACACAGGCCATCTGGATTATAGTTAATATTTTAGGACCTATCCCCTTAACTTTGATGTACTTTCTTGTAGCTGCTAAAACATGGTGATATCTCTTCCTTCTGTCTTGAGAACCTCCTCCTCACAAACCCAGACATACCAGAGGAACCAAGGGCTTGATACTGCCAGCAGCTGAACTCTTTCAGATCCCTTCTATATTTTTTTTCAAATCTGAGAAAAACTGTGATGAGAAAAAGAAATCTGTGAATTCTCAGCAGCAAAAATCACAGAATCACAGAATCACCAGGTTGGAAGAGACCTTCAAGATCGTCGAGTCTAACCCATCGCCAACACCTCAACTAAACTAAACCATGGCACTGAGTGCCACATCCAATCTTTTTTAAACGCATCCAGGGATGGTGATTCTACCACTTCCCTGGGTAGACCATTCCAATATTTTATCACTCTTTCTGTAAAAAATTTCTCCAATATCCAACCTGTATTTTCCTTGGCGCAGCTTAAGACTGTGTCCTCTTGTTCTGTCAGTTGTTGCCTGGAAAAAGAGACCACCCACCTCACTACAACCACCTTTCAAGAAGTTTTAGAGAGTGATAAAGTCATCTCTGAGTCTCCTTTTCTCCGGGCTAAACAACCCCAGTTCCTTCAGACATTCCTCATAGGGCTTGTGTTCCAAGCCACTCATCTTACCATAATGAAAGGACTAAAGTCCTAAAGCATAAAATATTATATTAAAAATAAATTTTATGTTAGTGATTTCTGAAGTTGGTTTGTTGCATTAGATTATGAACACCAAAATGGTACTGTTATGACCAGCACAGAAACAGTGTGATTCACTAAAATGGATTCACTAATGACATTGTCAATACTATAGCTTGATCCCTGTCTTCGCCTGAAGCTTATTTCCCTCTCAGGTTCATTGCATTTCATCTGAGTAACTGTTTTATGAACCAGAAAGGTCCATTCCACACCTATGATTGGAACAAGCACTTTATTCTGATTTAACCCAGAAGCCTCTTTCAAATAGCTCAATTACATTTGAAATATTCTTAGGATCTGATGTTAATATTTGTCATTCTTATAAAGTGAAAACAAGCTTGGAAGGTAACAAAGCTCAGATAAATGTTTTTAAGAAAGAAACTGACAGCTTGTATTACACTTGTGCTTAGTGTAATAAGACACTTATCTGGGATCCCATCCTCCTGATTCTGTGTGATCACTGAAATGACATTTCTTTCTTAAGGATAGATCCACACAAATGTTTCATGGTCTGTCTTGTAATGTTGATTAACTGGACCATGATCACTTGCTTCTTAAGCACAGAGACTGATTGTGATTGGCATCTTATTCTCTTTCCCTGTCATCTGCATCACCCAATCCAGACTAAATGCTCCACAAGAACATGGTTTGGGTGCTGATGCACGTGCAGTGGGTCACTCATGACTAAATGAGGTCCACTGAGCCACAAGCAGGAGCTGCTTGGAAATTTTCAGCTTGAGAAAGGAGAATAAGGGCAGAATTCAGTTCCCTTAAGTCATGTGTCCAGGGCAGCCTAGATGTTCCAGGAAACTAAGATATATTCAGGAGCACAATGAGGGCTTCTTAAGTAGCATCTGTAGACAAGGAGAGCTACCCAAGCATGTCCAACAGGCACTAAGCATCTATGCTTAGGTGGAATTGAGCTCTAGATTTTGCTGATCCTGACTGAGATCACAATCATCACATTTAATACCTACATTCAGGTTTCATAATCTCTGAATTTCACCCAAGGAGACTGTAATAATGGGCAGCTGAAGGGCTGTCATGGAAGAGACACTGCATTAGGCATCTCTAAAATCTGGTTGAGAAAGGTTTAACAAGGTAAGGGATTCACCCCACTTCTAGGAGAGGGACATGAGATTCATGTCTTTGAGAGAAGATTTACTTCCTCTCCTCCTCCTCAAAAGTTCTATCGTAGCTGCTTTTATATAGTTCTGTCTTTTGTCTGTATAAATTTATTGCAAATTACAGAAAATTCCTTGAAGTTTGCCACAGTTTATTTTCACTCTTTTGTTGTTTGTTTTCAGACTACTGTAGAAATCTGATCACCACAGAACCGCTTGCCAATATAGCACAGAAACAGGGTAGGGAGAGTAATGGTGATCTTGCCAAAGAATTTTGATTCAATATGCTGTGCATTGCACAGAGCGTTCTGCCTCAGTAGTCATTGAAGCACTGGTTGTTTCTGACACACTGCATCCCTCATCTGTGTTAAGTTTAAATATATTTGCACTCTTAGTCAGAATGCTGCATGGTAAAATGCATTTAGGTGTCTGTTATGCCTAAATGCATTATTCTAGGGAATTAAAATTGTTTTAATTGGCTAGTTTGGGATAATGATCCTTAAATTCCTTGTTTCATCCTTCTTCCCAGCTTTGCCAATGTCATGCACAACTTAAAACTGGAGGACGAGCATAGATGTACAAAAGAATATTTTACATGGGATTATAAGATTATATCACAAAACAAACAAATATTTCCTGGAGTGAAGAGCGCTAGGACTTAAATATTTGTAAGGTGTATGGATACATTGTCATTAAACAGAGGATCAGTATATGTTGATGTGTGCACAATCTCCTACATCTGTCAATTTTCCCCTTACCCTGTTAAGAAACATCCTCTCCTTCCTCAAATTGTGAAGAAAACACTAAGTCACTACATTTTCCACTTTCCTTTCAGGATGTTTATGGTTGAATGATGGCTTGAAGGATCTCTAGAAAACCTGATACAAAGTGATAGTTGACTTTTTGAAGAATATCCATTTCACTTTCCCAAAGAACCTTGCTGTTTCTGTGGTGAGGTGTTTTAGGGAAAGATTTTTCTCATTTTAGAAAGTGTCTCTAGGGCCAGGAACTAAATCTCATAAACCTTTTCACAAGGATGTCACAATCTGTTAGTCTAGGACTTTTTGGGCTTTCACTGAAAGTGAATACAATCAAGGTTTAAAAAACTGAGCTAATTTTTGCTGTTATGTGCTTATGTTGTATTCCATGTACATATTAGAGTACTGTCGAAGAATTCTATTTTAGCAAATTTTACCTTCAGAGGACTTTTCCTTTGCAGAGGATGTAAGAACTAAGAGCAGTAGTAGACTTACTTCTGTTTATATATCTACCTACATGTGAGCTGTGTTGAAGACCACACTTGCTTTTCTGCTTTCAGTGGATGTCTGTGTTATTTCTACTGAAAAATGTTGTCTATATTCCTGCTTTTGTTTTCAAACATGTCTCTGAGAGAATAAAAACCCTTCTGCATTCTTCTTACCTGACATGTATATATTCCTCCTCTGCTCTGATTCCCCATAGTTATCAACTTACTACTTTCTTCTCAAGTCCTAGGCAAAGGCTAAGCAGAGTAACTCCAACTACTAAAATTTATTCCCCACACCCAACATATTTACAAAGATTGCTTGTCAGAAGTCATTTACAGTGCCACATCGCTTCCTGGAGTGATATGAAACGTGGCTGCTTTCCTTAACAATCAGTTGTCTACTGGAGTACACAGAGCAGACAAAGACTCTCACTGGTGAATGTTGACTATGCAGTTCCTTCATTAGAAGTTGAACTTCCAGTTTAAAGCTCATGCTTTTAAAGTCAGAATTAACTCTTTTAAAGGGGGGAAACATCCTAAATTCTCTCTAAAAGCATATTGCCTTTTTGATGTATTATTCAACTAGTTTCCCAATCAGACTTAGCAAAACATTGTTCTGGTTTTTACTGAATGTGAGACTAACCTTGCTTCAGCCCAAATACCTGTCAATCATCTGGTACTCCCAGATGTCCCTGAACAATCTTCTCCTTTTAATTAGAAAAGAAAGAGTAAAAGTAATTCTTATATGCAGTGTGTGGACTTCAGTGCTGATTGATGCCCTTTTTCAGATTTTTTTCCTTTTATTTTTCGATGATGTAGACAAGTAAACTTTAACTATAGACAAGATTATTTTTTAAACTTCATAATTAAAAATCACATCACCCTCTTAATGAAATATTCTTCTATTGTGTTAATAAAATCATTATTTTATGGAAGATCATTGTATTCAATAGATTTATTAACACAGAAATATTTAAATAACTTTTTTCACAGGAAGCTTTAATGTAATTAAGCTTGTATCTTTGTTAAAATTTGCTAAACTATGAAGAGTATGCTTTGAGTATAGGTACATAGGTATGAATATTCAGAATTCAGTATAAATGAAGTTATTTCATTTAAACAAAAGATAGATTCATAGATACATTGGTGATTTAATCTGAACCTGTCTCCTACCTCAGGGAAAAGTGTCAGAAATGGTAAACTCAGGTTATCTTTTCAGCATCCTGAGGAAAGTCCATGGCTATTCTTAGACACTTTCAATCATGTTTGAAACTATGAAAATTAGTGCAGTTGCTTTTTATTTCAAGAGTAAAAAGGTGACAGAGAAGTAGTAATTTTTCGAGTTTACAATTCCACACCAGTTACAAACCTTTCTTAGTTTTATCTGCTGCTAACCTTCATACGTGCACATCTGTAACTATTTTAAAAGAGCAGAAAGAAATCAGATAAAATTGAGTTAGTTGCTCAAGGTCTTTAGCTGGAGTTATTTTAAGGGTGTTTATTATTTTAGCCAGCATAGGAGAGATGAAAACACTGCTTTACATTGTTGTGCTTTAAAAGATGAATGATCCTCTTCATCCTTCTTTCTTTCCACCTATGTTGCTTGAAGGAGTTGATTTTGGACTTTCACAGGGGCAGAATGAGACCTGTCTTGCTCTTTTGTTATCCACAACAGCTTTAAATGCTACTCTGAGCAAAAATCTCCCATGATCATCTTTGTGTCCAAGGGCTTTGAATGTTCTGGGGACAGATGTTCTTGCTGCCATCTTTCCCTTCTGGATCAATGTTGACCTGGGGTGCTGGTCAACAGCTGGCTGAACATCAGCCAGCAGGGAGCCCAGGTGGCCAAGAAGGCTAATGGCATCCTGGCCTGGATCTACAACAGTGTGGCCAGAAGGACCAGGACACTGATTATCTTCCTGTACTCGGCACTGGTGAGGCTACACCTTGAATCCTGTGTTCAGTTTTGGGCCCCTCACAACAAGAAAGACATTGAGGTACTGGAGCACGTCCTGAGAAGGGCACGGAGCTGGTGAAGAGTCTTTTCTCTTTTCCAAACTAAATGAGTCTGTGATTCTGCCTCCTCCATTGCTTTTCCTTAGCATATTCCCAGATGCTGCAAAGCAAGCTTGTGTTATTATACAAGCCTAAGGTTGAGCTCTTAAACAAGGGTTACCTACATGACCCAGGTTCAAACATATTTCAGCTGGGTTACAACATGTGGTTCTAACATTTGTGGTCATTGTAAGGATTATTTTATTATAAAAACAGTCCCACTTTCTTCTGCTATTGCTATTGCTATTGCTTATGAAGTAATAGGCAATTCAGAAGAAGAAAGGAGTGTAGGATCTGACCCAATGTATTCCAAGATCTTGTAAGTTAAAAAAAGGTAATATGAGACAAAAAGGATTTTAACAGAAAAGGAAATTAATGATCAGGATGATAGTCCTGGCAGATGGTCTGGGGAACTTGAGAAGATAGGACTAGAAGTGGTATTTAAGGGGAAATGAGACTTTTGGGTTTTTTTTCAAGGCAGATTGATATTAAAATAATTATTGGGAAAAAATAATCTGCAAAGAGTCCCAGATTTGGCATAAGCACTTCTTTCTGTGTCTGGTTTGAATAGTGGGTGTGAAAAGAAACAAACAATGGATGTTAAAAGAAAAGACATGGTATTTTTGAAGGTCACTGATAATGGGATTCTGCTATTTGCAACTCAGGAATGCTACTTTGTTGGAGTGCAGCACAGGAAAATATACCTGCATATACACTGCCTAATACATTAGACTTCTTTTTATAAATATTCACCCAGAAGCACAGACACTAAATTTGTTCAATCTTATAGCTCCTAGTTCTGCAGGTACTGTGGTTTGAAATTGTGCTTCTGTGGCTAGCTCAGTGAGACAGAATACAGCATTAAGAAGGGTGGCTTTCATGTTTCTTTTTGTTATTCCTAATAGCTGCAGATACTTTAGAGTGAGATTAACTTGTCTTTTTTTTCTGAAGACTAAGCAATTCAGTTTGCATTTATGAACAGCATGGAGAAAGGGAGAAAAAGGGAGGAAAACACAATAAATTTTCAGGAGGGAATATGGCAGTTCTCATGAATGCAACGGGTCACTTCTACTCCTTGGATCACCACCAGAAATTTACATTTTTATCCCCATGAAGCAGGAGGTACCTTACAAGGCAGTGTAAGGTTTTCCTTGGGCATTTTAATGCTTTTACATCTTCATTTCTGCATCATACATGCTTAGTTGTTTTGGGACCTAGAACTGAGAGCCACAGATGCAGAGGGGAAAGACATGTTGTTTATCCAACTTGCAGTCAGTTGGTAAAAGGTTTGGAGTTGTTTCTATTATGAATAGATTTATTAGTCAGAGACTGGTCCACCCTGCACCCATTTCTGTGAATTATCTTTGTCAAAAAGAACCCAAACAAAAAAAAGCTGCTTGCACTAATTGTTCTGTACAGAATCCTAAGACTTGCAGAGGCATAAGACTAGTTGAAAGTGTAAAACACACAGTTTAGACAATTAGTTCAGCTGTTAAACAACGCGCAGATCATCTTGAGTGGACCAATTGCTTTGTAGGTATCCAGAAAATTTCCAGAAATCAATTCTGGAAGCATGATAGGTAGTTCAGAGTTAACAGAGTGCCAGGGTAATGGCAACAGGTAGTCATCTAAGAGGACTTAGTTACTGTAGCAAAAATAACAACTTTGGTGCACTCTTATTTTTATCCTAAAACCACAGAATAATAAACAGATGAAATTGCTAAAGTTTTATCAGGCTTGACATGGAATTGTTGGTATTTATGTGGAATCCATATAAAGTAAAAAGTCAGGACAGACATACTTGAAACTCACTCCTAACTCTGAAATATTTGCCACTTGCAGTAAGCTTGGCTCAACTTTCTGGTTTGTGATGAGAAATTCAAACATTTTTTTTCACTCAGTTATATCATAGATACTACACTGAAAGAAAGAGAGTTTTTTATGGGGAAGTTCTTTTGGTGGAAAGCCTGTGTAAGTCAGCAAAGCATCACAAATTCTTATCTTCTCAAGATAACGTACATATTTTTTTTTCCTTTCTTCTTGACCATAAAAATTAACCAATGAAATATATTACGTGCCATTACAGCACAGCTGGAGATAGACTGACCCTTATTCTGTTCCCTCTGGAGTAAGACAAATTAAGTGGACTGTGTTATAATTGCTCTAATAAGCCAAACACTCTCAGGTCATATTCAAGCCACCAAGAACAACAGTAATAAATAAATAAATAAATAAATAAATAAATAAATAAATATGGTCATGTGAACTGTTTTGGTTTTTATGCTTTGGATTATTAGCAGGAAAATTTGTTTTCCTCTTGATTCCCGTGGAACACGCAGGGGCTTGGACTTCCACCATGTAAACCACCAGAACACATACAGTAGTATTTTAATCTCTGGTACTAGATTCCCAACCAGTACCTCAAATTTGAAGAAATTCAAACTTACAGCCCAAATATTTGGCTGCTTCCAAAGGAAGCAGAACCTGCTATATGAAGCATTGAGAAGAAATTCTGACTTCACTGAAGTCAGTGACAAACATGTGAATTGGTACCTAGAACTGACATGAGTTCTATGCATGAACAGAATAGCAAATGTTGCTCTGAGATTGGTACCCAGGCTTTCTTTCATTTGATGCTGCTACAAATATCCTGAGTGAAGGGAAAAAAGAATCAAAACAATGTGAAAACGAATTTCCCAGGCTTTGAAGCAGTTTTATGTAAATAATTATTTAAGTTACAATCTCATGACCTAACTGATTTTCCAAAGATTGCTGCCAAGCACTCATCAAGAACACCATTTTACTTTAAACTTGCCTGTCAGGGAAGTGACATTTTTGATTCATGTTTTCAATTCTTAGAGAAGGAAAGAGATAGGTCAGGAGAACTGCCACCTTGGGCTTCCAGAGAGCAGACTACAGGCTTTCAGTCTGACTTTGGTGCCAGGGAAGGTCATGGAGCAGATCATCTTGAGTGTCATCCTGTGGCACGTGCAGAACAACCTGGGGATCAGACCTAGCCAGCATGGGTTTATGAAAGGCACTGACCTTCTAGACCAACCTGATCTAAATGCCAAGGCGGCTTACTGAGTGGATGAGGGAAAGGCTATGGATTTTGTCTGCCTGAACTTTAGTAAAGCCTTTGACACTGTTTTCCAAAGCATTCTCCTGGAGAAATTGGCTGCTTTGATAGGTGCACCCCTCACTGGATAAAAAAATACCTGATATCTGAGCCGAGAGAGTGGTGGTGAATAGAATTAAATCTACCTGGCTTACAGTCACTAGTGGTGTTCCCCAGGGCTCAGTACTGGGGCCAGTTCTGCTTAATATCTTAATCAGTGATCTAGACAGGGGGATTGAGTGCACCCTCAGTCAGTTCACAGATGGCACCAAGTTGGGTGGAAGTGTTTATCTGCTGGAGGGTAGGAAGACTCTGCAGAGGGCTCTGGACAGGCTGGATCAGTGGGTCAAGGACAAATATAGGAGGTTCTACAAGGTGAAATGGTGGATCTTGCACTTGGGTCACAACAACCCCATGCAGTGCTACAGGGGAGGAGTGGATGGAAAATGATCCAGCAGAAAAGGACCTGAGAGTGCTGGTCAATAGCAGCTGAACATGAGCCAGCATGTGCCCAGGTGGCTAGAAGAGCCAATGAAATTCTGGCTTGTATTCATAATAGTGTGGTCAGCAGGACCAGGTGGTGATTGTCCCCCTGTACTTGACACTGGTGAGGCCACACCTCAAATCCTGTGTTCAGTTTTGGGCCCTTCACTTACAAGAAAGACACTGAGGTCCTGGAGCATGTCCAGAGAAGGGCAATGGAGCTGGGGAAGGGTCTAGAGCACAAGATTTTTGAGGAGTGGCTGAGGGAGCTGAGGTTGCTTAGCCTGGAGAAAAGGAGGCTCAGGAGATATCTTATCACTCTGAAAGGAGATTGTAGCCAGAAGGTGGTCAGTCTGTTTTCCCAAGTAACAAGTGACAGAATGAGTGAAATCAGCCTCAAGTTGCACTGGGTAGGTTTATATTGGATATTAGTCAAAATTTCTTCACTAAAAGGGTTGTCAAGACTTGGAAGAGGCTCCCCAGGGAAGCAATTGAATCACCATCCCTGGAAGTATTTAAAAGCATTATGTGGTCCTTATGGACATGGTTTAGTGGTGGACTTGGCAGTGCTGGGTTGGACGTGATGGTCTTAAAAGCACTTTTACACCTAACTGATTCAATGATTCTATTCTATGGATTGAACTATTACTATAAATAGTAAACAAGTCCTTTTTTTTTTTTTTTAGGAGTCTCTCTTTTCTCTTATTTCATCTGTCTGTTTTTTCTGGGGAGTGATTAATTTACCTGTAATGAGGAACAAAAGGGAAAAAACAGGAGGTGGGAGGGTAGGTGTGCATTCTCTTCCTCCTCCCTGGACTCATCGTGCTCTCTCTTATTTTCTCTCTCCTTTTTATCTGTTATTACCTATCTTCTTTTTCATGCCTCCATTAATAAGTGATATTTATACTTCCCTGGCTAACCTGTCCATTTTTCCCACTTTCATTTCATTTTCTCCTGTCATTGTCCAAAGTTGTAAATTCACCTTCTGTTCTCTAATCTCTTCCTCTTCCTGTCATCACTTTATTTCAAGCCTGCTCTATGCCCTTCCTCAGCATTTTTAAAGTGCATAATTTTCTCCCTGCTTCTTGTCTTCTTTTAAAGTGTTAATACCATATTCATGCAGCGGGGGTGTTTAAAGAGAAGGCAAGGATAGCAGGGAAGAAAGGGAGCTTTTATCCCCATAAAATGACAAAGCAACAGATATCTGTGAGTCTATGCTGTTGTACCTGAATTCTCTCTTCATCCTGGGACCAATATGGTAGAGAAATACACCATGAAAACACTGAACACACAGTCCATCAGCAGTTTACACTGTTGCTTTTAGCTGTGGGCCATTCCAGCATAATAAAGGAAATATGGATCAATGTCAAGCTAATTCTTAACACATAGTAGTTTACTTTCAGACCTAATAAACCATAAATTGTTTGCTTTGTGTCTTGCAACATATAAAGTATTACTACCTTAAAAGTTGTGTTCTTTTCTAAGGGGAAGAAAAATAGGGGGCATAGTAGGAAGCCCAAGAAAGAGTTTAAAGGGGAAAGAGGGAAGTTAATAAAAGCAAAACTTTAATTTCTCTTGCTGAAAGTATATTTAAGAAGGGGAATATATCACAATAATCAACCAGGTTTTTTGCCTTCAGCCTGTCTGAGGCCATGTGGTTTGGAGATCTGATCACTAGTCCGAAAAGGAAAGGCTGTTTGCAAGATTTCTGGGGTGTTTTTTCCTGGAAAAGGTGAGAGGACAAAAGCAGAAATCTATGACATACACTTTATGCCTTGTAAGGAAAGTATTCATCTATTTATCTGCCTCTCTCTCTCTCTCTTTTTCTTTCTTTCGACATGCATATATATAGAGATCCATATGTTTCAAGCTGCCACTAAATTGATTTGGAGGCAGATTTTTCTTTCATGTACAGCTCTGAAGATTAGGTTAAAAATGCAATATTTAATATATGGCTTAAACCAATTGAATTTGATTTTCTTATTTGTTTTGCTCTTTTACATTCACTGTTCAGTATTTTCTGGAGTTTTGCATGGTATTTCCATCAGCAATAACAGTTCTGACTACTTGGAGACAGAAAAATGCCAAAGTAGAAGATATTTTTTGAAAATTCAAACAGCATTTTGTAACAATCATGCTTTCTTAAAATACCCCACAACATTTTGGCACATACAGCATCTGTGTATTTTTTAAAGCATTTCTAAATCATATTTTGGGTGAGCATGAGTAGCTGGCTCTTTGTTGTATAAATCATTCATTATTTTCTCATTTGTGTTTGTGCTGTCTTCCAGTACTCTTGATTTCTTTAACAGTGTGAACTTTGGTTCTGTTTCTCTTTCAAAATACTGCTTCCATTCGATTTTCTTTGCAACAGGTTCATTGGGCAGCACTTTGCCTGTTTTTATTATCTTGTGTTTTGTTGGGGTTTTTTGTTTGTTTTGGTTTGTGTATTGTTTTGTTTTGTTTCTGGTACTTAACTAAAACAATTTTCTGATTAAATTGACTATTAGTAGCCATTAGTTACATTAATTTGCACTTGTAATAGCATCGCTAGAGGGCAGTATTGATTAAATTAGGCACATTCTAGTGCTCTTTGGAAACTTAACTGCAGAAAAGCCTTCAGTAAAAGCATCTTTGCATTTTTAATATATGTTCATGGCTGTCATGTCCATTGTTCATTACATCCTAAACATAAAAATTAAAAGTAATCTTAATCACCATGTGTATCAGACATTGTTATTTGTAACTTTAATGTGTGTAAAAGAATGTTCTGTGATCTTTATGAGAAAGAATGTGCAAGAAGCTTAATAGAAAGTAGACGGCATTGAAGTTATCATAAGTTATAAGTTTTTGGAAATAATTATTAAATCATAAACTTTTTATAAAAAAATATAGGCTTTTTCATATGCTTTTTTCTCAGGGAAAATGCTGTGCAAAATAAATATCTTCTAATTAATTAACTGTCTCCTTGAAAAATCTCAGTACAGTGTATTTTATAATAATGGACAGCAAAGATAAGCAGAATTGTAAATTAAAACACTGACTCATTTGTTCTTATTGATTTGCAGGTCTCCTGACAAATGCAGCAACACAGAATCCTCGTAGGAGTGGTTTAGGTTCTCTGTGAGCTACTTAACTTAGTCAAGTTTCACTGCTGTTGATCATCATCCGTTATATGTCATCAACCCAACTGTCTGTTTCTCTGTATCTCATGAATGACAGCATAATTCCTCTGCATTATGAGCTAAAGTTTGTTCTACCATTCTAAGGATCACTGGACTAAGGAATATAGAAACAGAGATATGCTTGGGCATTAGCAATACAAAAAAGTTCATGGTTAACATTTCATCTGCGTTATACACCACTGCTGGACTTGCTGTTACCTACATGTTCCAATCCGAAGAGTCTGCCACAATGAAGAGTATCATCCCAATCAGCCTTAGAGAAGACTGTTTTGCCTATGGGAGGACACTGAGGTGCAAAAGAGAAACTCTTCTTGTGCCCTAAACTGTCTGAATTGCTTTTATTTTCTTATACTTTCAGTATTTACAATAGACCAAAGAGCAAAATCTATTTTAAAGTGGACACAATCTTACTCTTAACAGAGTTATGTCATTAAATTGAAGGAGGTCTCCACAAAGACATGATTCCAGCTTTCACAAAGCTGAAATGTTGTCCAGCAGAAGTCTTTATGGAAAGCTGAAGTAAAAACTAACTCAGAGACCTGCTCTTGAAATGCCATGTTCAAGAGAACATAACGGAGCACTGAGAGAAAATGACCTATGTTTGAAAAACTTGGACAAAAAGAACACAAACTGTCTACACGGCACCTTTATTCCTCTGTACTTAGATTGACTTTCTCGTACTAAAATCATTTTCCGTTTTAACCAGTTAAACATGCCTCTTCTACAGTTCCATTTTTGATAGTTAAAGTTGGATAATACAGTATTTGCAAAGAGCATGTTTGGTCATCTGTGGCCTATGTCTCATCTGATACACCATTTAGCACCAGAAAGCAAATTAAAGAGAAAACAAAAGTAACACTTGTTTGAAAGAGATCATTAAATGTATTTTGAAGAGCCTAAAGTTATATATTTAACAGTTTTTATATGTTGTATATTTGTAGAAAATCCTATTTAACAATTAACGTGATAACTCTGACAGTTATGAAAAGTGGTTCAGAGTTAAGTTGTGTTTTATTACTTCAGTTGTCTCTGAAGTGACCAGTGTCGTTTGCTTTCTTCCATTGGGACATTCTGGATGTAAAGCATGACCAGAGAGGACTGTGTAGAAAAAGCAAAGAATAATGTTGTTTATATTACATAAATGCATTCAACCATTGCACTGTTGGAAGGCATTTTTTATTTTTATTTTATTTTTATTTTTTGTCTTTATGTACTGATAAAAATAGAGTGTAAAATATTTTACTCATTGCTCTTCATAGCAAGGCTTTCCTTCCTTCCTTCCTTCCTTCCTTCCTTCCTTCCTNTTTTTTATTTTTATTTTATTTTTATTTTTTGTCTTTATGTACTGATAAAAATAGAGTGTAAAATATTTTACTCATTGCTCTTCATAGCAAGGCTTTCCTTCCTTCTCTTCCCTACTTTTATGTAAGGGTCAGTTTAAAGCCTGTTCCTTGATCCCATTTTCAGTGTTTTACCTCATTGTTAGAAAGCCCAGTTTTTCAGCATTATTGGTTAGTGAAAATTTAGCCAAGACAGCATAGACAAGGGAGAAATTATGATAAAACAGAAACAAAACCTTTTTCCCTTTTACTGTACCTTTTGGCATAAGAGTTTGGTACATATTGGTATGATACAATCAACAAGGGAGCCTAATTTCTTCCTGGCAAATGTATTTTGGTTTCAAGTATACTACCTAATATTCCAATTAACTTTTAGTGTTATGCTAGTTCTATTCTACTAAAGAAAAACATTTAGAGATTATTCAAGTGACCATAGATGGAAGGTACAAAATTGAAAAGTTGATTAAAAGATTTTTTTTAAAGCCTACTCAAACAATGAGGCTTACTTAATGCAGAGGTTGCAGGAAAATATGAACTATGGATCATTTTGTCTTCAAGTAAAATAAATATCTACGAAATTCTTATTTAATCATAGGATTTTGACCAGTATCAAAGTAGCAATTTAAGCCCAGCCACTTGTAAAGTGTTATGGACTGACTGCACTATAAATGACCAATGTCAGGTTTAAAATGTCATGCAATAAATGATGGTAAATACATTTACTGTACATGTAGACCTCAAAAGCCAGATCCCTCACTCTACCAACTTTCTGTTTTGATTTATTTTAAAGGGAGCTTAGTAGCCTTATTTAGTAAACACAGAAAAAAAATGAAAGATGTTACATCATTTTTGTTGTTTTACAGTATTCAGTTTTGTGTTGGTTCAGCTAAATTATGAAAAATAAAGAAAATCCTTTTATAAGTGAGACTTGTTCCCTGAGCATGACATCACCAAAGGAATTTCACCAGATGATAAGTAAGGTGGGAGCACAGAGAGAAAGATGGAATTGGAAATTGAGGACATGAACTGTGTTTTGAAGTTCTGTCCTTCCTTTTTCATGTCTTGGGTACCTTCATTTTGGTGAGCTCAGTTACAGATATTAAGGTCATTTATTTTCTGGAAACTGGATCTTCCAGGAACAAGAGGATCTAAGAATGGACATCTGAAATCTTTACATCTAAAATCATACATTCCAATCAGTTCTGAATATGCAAATTTATGTCTTTGTTTTCTAAATATTTAAATACTCAAAGAAAAGTAGATGTACATGGTTTTAAGATCTGCTCTGGATAAGATCTATCAAAGAAAAAAGATTCTGATTGCTCTTCAGACATGCATTCTAGTTACTGAGTCTCTTGTGTACAACAGACCCTTCAAGGCACTTAAACTGTGTTTTGTACTTTTCCGTCCTCCCCCAGAATGTACAGTTTTAAACAAACAAAATATACTGGCTGCCTTTGTCACTGTGAATTACTACTCTAAGAGCAGTGGTGAAATGTTTCTCTCTCAGGAACAATATGTTTTCAGAATATTGTTAACTTTAATTTTACAAAACTAAGTTACATAAAAAAAAAAACTTGTTTGTTTCTGAAAGTATTTTATGTGCCTCTTCAAAAGCAGAATTTGAAACACAGAGGATAATGTTTGATTTGAATGCTATTAAATATCCATCATTTCTCAACTTGCACACAAGTAACTTTTTCAAAGAACCCTTGAAAGGGAACAAAATAATACATAAAAACACATAATAGACTAATAAAAACAACCTCCAGAAACGCAGTAAACTTTTAAATCTTTTTGAAAAAAACTTCTATGTACCTTTCTGTTAGCCCATGCAAGGACACATTTAAGTATTGCCTTTAATATCTGGAATATCAAATGGAGCAAACAGTAGCACACTTTAGCAATTAATGTGACACATCATTCACCAATTTCATAATTATGCTTTTAGCTTTTCTTTTTTTTTGTTTTTTGTGGTTTTTTTCCTAATTCATTTCTTCTTAGCAGCAGCTCAGGTTTTATGTGGAATCCTCAATCATTCACTTGTTTACTGAAATTGTACCCATGTGCTGTTGCATAAATCTTTAACCCAGGCACTTACTATCTCATATAGCCTACTCATCACAATCCTGATTACTAATTAGAGTTTCCAGAAGAAAATAAGGAATTCAACTCTGTCTGAAAAGCCTCTACAGCTATGAAGAACAGCTGAAATAAAAGGTGGTAAATGATTGGTTGACAGGAAAATCACAGCACTGACTGCTTGGGCAAGTGAACTAGTGGACACAAAAAATGAACAAGCCAGCAGAGGATGTAGCACAAGAAGCCAAAAAAAACCCCAAAACACAAACAAAGAAACCCAAACCTAAATTGAAATATTCATTATATTTATTTAAGGGACAAAACCGCACCCAGAACCAGCTCTTTCATCATATAAACCCAAATATATGCAGTACCTTTTCCAATTAAAAAAAAATATAAATACATAAAAACCATTTTCTTTTAAACATCTTTGTATGATGTTTACTAAGAATCACATATACATGAATAACAACCAAAGACAGGAATGGGTTGACTGTTTTTTTCTGACATTACAGAATTGATCCTACACACAAGTAATGAATCTCACACTGGGTTTAGGTAAATAAAAATGGACAGAAAGCACGATATTCCACTTCTGATTTCAAACTGGGGCTAGAGTTCAGAAAGGAGGTCAAGAAAGAAACTGCAAAAAGCCCAACCAAGACCAGAGAAATTATTTTTTCATTTCACAGTATTTGGTGTTTAATAGGTGCTTTTTAATATTCAGTACATGCTACGGAAGTCAAAAGGAGTATTATTTGAAACAGGGAAATAAGAAAGGAAACATTACTTTAACTGCAGAGATGAGAATTTTACTGATAATATGGTTGTCTTCTTTTGAGCTTTAAATCCCATTAAACTTAGAGATGTACGGGTAATATATAAAAGGCAATTCTGTCACTTATTAAATATAAACTAAAAAATGGAAACTAAACTAAAAAATGGAAATTACAATAAGCCAGAATAGACAGTGACTAATAATGAGCCATTCTGTGGGAGGATCAACACAAGTTCCTGTACTGCTTTTGACTATGGATGAAATCTGAATATTGAGATTGCATGGTTTGTTAGTATCAGTAAATTACACAAATTAGTGAAGGTATGGGAGGCATATGAAGTTGCCTTCAAGAGACAAAATGGATCACCAAATATTAACAGAAAATGGAAAAATGAAAATCAGGAGTGTCTACTTATCATTTCTTACACCATCAAAGTAATTGTGGCTTCAATTATGTCAAATTTTAGGAAATATGTGGCAAATATCTTCAAGCTACTCAGTGCCTAGATCAAGTCACTGATTTCATACATTTATGCCTCTTCAGAGCTCCAGCACGCCACTGGAGGACCCTTACAATATATATTTTTGGCCACAAAGCACAATGTGCTCATGGCACTGATGTCCTTCACATCTGGCTTGGACAGACCATGCCCACAATTTTCTAGGTTTGATCTTGCCACTATCAGGCTAGTGAAAGTGACACTAAAACACTATATTGTGCTGCAGTGATGCAAAAAGACCTGTGGAAATGAACAAATTGATTAGCATATAATCAAAAAACAGTTTTTCTAAAAATATTAATAAATAGCATGCAAAAAACAAAAAGGGAAATAATGTAATGACTTTTAATGTAAAAAAACCAAACCAACAAACAAAAACCACACCAAATTTCTGCAAAGATCTTTGTTTAGGAGTAAATACTCCAAAGGTTAGGAGTATAGGGTCTGACAAAACAGAAGGAACAATGTTTGCTTGTGTTGAGAGCAGTTTACATTACCTGAGGAGCTTGAGCACTACCTCAGATCCATTGTATAAAGCACTGTGAGCAAGGGTCTGTCTTCCTCCACTGCACTGGAAGAAGCTGATGTGTACCTTTCTATGCACCCAAGAAGAGAGACAGGTGGCTTAGTATGGGTTCACACACAGGCATAACAATATGTGTCACCCACTGCAGGCAGGGGCTATAATGACAGGAAAGGTTGACATCAGCTGTCAGCCAGAGTTTTTTACTCAGTTGTGAAGGTGCTAACAAAGAGTGGGTAGTAGAAGCCTGACCCAGCTGTTAATGTACAAATACATTGCACAAAACAACTCACAGAGCCTCAGTGGCAGTAAAGAGGGCCTTCCCATCACATCACAATGACTAAAGCAAGTGCAAGGGTCCTATATTTCTTCCTGTATACGCAGACAATCTCCACATGGATAGATGAAAATCATTGCGGGCTAGTTCTGTCCACACTCTCCTTTCACTTCTACAAAGATGTATTTAAGCAGCCTCCAGAGCAGAAATTCAACATAGACTGCAACTTCAACACATATAAGCCTAAATGACATGCTATTAGCAAACAATAAAAAAAAAAAATTGGTGCTTGAAGAAAGTTATGTTTAATTTGACACAACTGACAATTTCTGCCTCAGTGAAGCCATGCAGCACTTGGTTTTCTCCACAGACATATTTGTTTCTTCTCAGAATTTTGAAGAGAGCAAAATGACAGTGGTAGAGTACCTTCCAGTTCATGCAAAACAAATCAGATGAGGGTGAGCTCTGGATGGGCAGAAATTCTAGCTGAGTAAATAACAATGACCTCACTGTGCACAGGAAACTAACACCCCCAAAAACGACACACAGAGTTCTCAAGAAGAGCCAATGACCACACCTTGTTCATGAAAAGGAGGCTCTTCCAGAAACCTACATGCATTGCTGTAGAGCTTCTTCCAAACCAGGAACACATGAAAACTGTCTAAACTCAAAGATAAATACAGCAAGTTAGAGGAAAAAGTTGTTGTGAAAACTTTGCATTCAATTGTATGCATCGGGTTAGAGTTTCCTGTACTTCATTACTTGTTCTTCACGGATTAACAAAATCTTATTGGGAGAGGATTTGTCACTGAGTCCATGACAAGGCCACTTTGCATTATTTAGATGGTGACTGTAGTCTCTTTAGGCAGTTTGACAAACTCAGCAAGCTTCCTCTCTTGTCCTTTTTCTCCCATTGTTGCAGCCTGTGGCACTGTGCAGACATACCCACCGTAATGGTTACCAGCAGTTCTAAAGGAATTATTTTAAGGTTGGTCATCCTGATTTCGCTGCTGATGTGGTTTTGGTGGTGTGTGTTGCACTACCAACTCAAAGCCCAGCTCATTATACTGCCTCTAGCTGAGCTCTTGTATGCCAGGTGGCAACTGGCCCTCAGGTTTGCTACTCTTGAGGGGATTTTTTATAGGACGCATAATCTGAAATCACTGCAATTTGAATGGCTTTCTGAGAAGAACGGGAATGAAAGATTTCTTCAGTATGTCTCTCCAGTTGAAAAAAGATTTTGCTTTTTCAGAAGTATTTTATTATTCTTTTACTGTCTTGTGAAAAATTACAAAATCTAGACAAATGCACAGTAAAGCTTGCTGACTTTCTACTTACTTGTAAAGATGTCTTGGGTCTGGAAACAAGGCAATCAGCTTGTAAAACAACTATTTACATCCAACAGTATATTTCTGTGAACCAAAACCAATTCTTCCTCGAGAACAAACTTAAACTGGAGATAAAAATAATACTTCTCATTCAATTTTTAAAGATAATACCTAAGCTTCATATTCATAGTTGAGAAGTTTCCCAAGTTTAAACATTTAGTTGCTTAGTGAAATAACTCAGAAGTCTGTTTCTAATGATGCCATCTGGTGACACCTGTCATAAAGATATCTAGCTCAGTCTGGTTTTTTTTCACACACAGTATAAAAGCTATAAAGTGGCTTCATCACATAATAAATGCTCAAAAGAAATATTGCCATCTACAAGGAGGAGTATCTTGCTAAGCCTTCTAATGTTAATAATGAGAGAGGTATGTGTTTGAGGACAATCCTGCTTTCATTGTACCTTAAAAAAGTGCCCTTACAAGGCACACTTCTTATAGGGGCTTGAGGGATGTATTAGTTTCTTAGCCAGTGAGTTGGCTGAAGGGAATATTGCTGCACAGTTATCTATTGCCCAGCTGTAGCAAGATTCCAAGGCAATACTGCATTGCTATACTCATTTCACTGAAAGACTTTTCTTTCCCTTACTAGAGTGCATTCACCAATATTTCAGTCCTACCATGAGGTAAACCAGCATTGCTGCAGTATTGAAGTAAGTAATTCAAAATATAAAAAAATAAAATAAACATACATTTATTTATTAAGAAGTCCAGTGGAGAACTCTTACAGTGACAGACAGCATTAGCCTATGAGCCTTTATAACTTACAAGGTAATAAAATGGGGTTAGGTTTTTGAATTAAATTGATAACATGACCAAATCGATTTCATTAGTGTATCTGTCATATTTTCTGTTAATGATGGCTAACAGTGGAATAGAAACTGACAACAATCCCTGAAAAACTGTGCAGATCTAAATTATATTATACTAGCATTCATGAATTTTAATAACCTTTTTTATCATGAATTTTGAACTCCCTTTTTAAATTTCAGGCTCACAAGGAAGAAGAGAATTAAACTTTCTACACCTGTCTCAGCTCCTATTATTTCTATTGTTACAAGTTAATAGGTTCAAGAATGGAAGGCATTTCCACTAACTAAAACAAAAAAAAAGGTCTTTCTTGAGAGTCTCTTGTGAGTGCTTACAGCAGAATGGATGTTTCTCTGCTGCTAAAGTGTTGACATCAGAGTCATTTCTCCTGAATGAGTAGAAAGCTTTAGGACACCCAAACTGCTGTTTAGAAGACGGTTTGTGGAAGATGCTATTCATATTAATAGACATTGGTACTCTAGTGTGTAACTCCCTTTAATGATAAGGGAAGATCTGCAAAAATCTACAGGATAATCTACCTACTGCCAGGAAACATCATAACTCTCTAATCCCAGTAGCAGGGCTTAAATAAATGTGAGTTAAAAGTGTACAAGTATTGAAATGCTACACCTCATGGCACCGATTGAGAACATCAAAATGCCCTTATGTAATGAGACACTCTGACCTCTCTGCTACTTGAAAATGTGGTAAGATATTAAATATGTGTCATATGAATTGAAAGACCAAATACTCTTTCGTATTTCAAGTCCCTGATTACAAACTGTTTCTTGTCTTAAAATTATGTGAAAATAGATAATTAAAAAGGAAAAACAGTGGGATAATCTGGGCACAGGCAAAGGATAACTTTACCATTTTGTTAATAGTTTTATCTTAAATATATTATGTAAATGTATATGCATATATATATAGAGTGAAGGACACTGTCTGGTTTGAGTTTACTGTCTTTCTTGCTCTCATAGACATTACACTCAGAAACTGTGATATCAACATGGGTAAAAAAATTCAGAGATACAATCTATAGAGCTTAGGTGGTAGATGCAGAAATATTTAGTCTTTCATATGTGAGGGCTGTTCTGACCTTTTGGAGATGCTGATATTTGCAAGAGAAACATTGTCTTCACATCTTCTCTGCTATTGTAAACAACAATTGGGTACTTTTAGTATGATTCTTCCTGTACTGCACATACTGTACAAACATTCACAGGCTACAGACTCTTCACAAAACCTTTTCTATCCACATTTTGACAATATATTCAAAAATATTGCTGCTCCTGGTATTCACGGTAACTCTATTTGGATTTTATACACATGGTGGGTTAACCTTGGCTTCCTGCTCCTCAACAGGACAGGGGGAGAAAATGAGACAGGCACAGGGAGATGACTTATGAATTGATCTTATGAGAAAACAGACAGAACTTGAGAGAATTAGCCCAATGTATCAACAATTAAAACAGGTGTGAATAGTAAAAAAAAAAAGATGATATTTAAAAGATCACCATCTCTCTCCTCTTTTTCCCAAAGTTCAACTTCACTACTTCATTCTAAACTCCTCCTCCTGTCCTCAAGGAGGATGTGGGATGAGAGGGTAGTGGTTGAGTCCATAACAGCCTCTTTGCTGCTCTTGCCTCCTGAGACTTTTCCTTGCTTCAGTACAGTTCCTTCCAGTGTGCTGCAGTCCTCAAGGGAAAACCAGCTCTGTGTGGGTCTGCCACAGGCCACAGTTCCTTCAGACCGTACCCACTGTGGTGATTTAGGAATGGTATTCCCTAGTTAAGGTCTTCCAGTAAAATGCAAACCACAAGCTTGAGCTTCTCCCCGTCCCCATTCCCTCTGGTGAGAGAGACAAAAGAGAGCTCCTGAGCTGTGATGAGAACAATATACTAGAAACAACATCCAGACAAGAAAACAAACAGGAACAAAAACAACATTAATAATAAAAGTATACAAAAAGAGGGTGATTTACACGCAAAATATGCTCACTGATCAACCCAGAACCACGTGACCCCTGAGACAATGAATGAAATGGTGGTGGATCCTCCATATGCCACTTTTTTCTTCATGACCACAAGCCACACTCCATTCCTTGGAAGTGAGATGCCCTTACTTTTGCTCTCCAGCAGTGAAGTGAGTGGTGCAGAATAACAGCCTCTACACACCCACATGGCTCTGCCCCTCACAGTTACAGTGGAAAAATTCACTGTCCTGGCCAAAACCAGGCTATCCACCTACACCATCCAATGTGTCGTCTCCCACAGGCTACAGTGTGGATATCTACTCCAGCAGTCTCTCCAAGGGCTGCAAGGAAATATCCGCTCCACCATGGTCTCCTCCACAGGCTGCAGGTAAATCTCATCTCTGGTAACTGCAGCACCTCCACCCCACTTCTTCATTGACAAACATGTATTAAGGGCTGTTTCTTACAGTTTTTTACCGCACTTTCCACTGCTGTGCAGTGTTTTAACCTTTCTTAAGTCTGTTTTTCCAGTGGTGCTTCCATCTTGGCCAAGGCACTCAGCTTGGTGGAGCTGGCCCTGGGCAGACCTAGATCCTCCTCACTAAGGCCGCTAGCAGCCCCTTTTCCTTTTCATTGTAATTGTTTGGTTTTTGTTCTTTTTTTTTTTTTTACCAATATTTTTCTTCATTACTTACAATACAAGGGATTTAGTCTCTAATCCAGCACATTTTAATAACCACTGTCTTTAAAAAAACCAAAACAACCAAATCCAAACAAACAAACCCCTCAAAACAACCAAAAACCCCAAACCAAAACTCCACTGATCCTCAAAGCCACTTAAGTAAAAACTTAAAGAAAAGTTAATTTTCAAACTATAGACATAAATGTAATAAAAGTACAGTACTGTTTCTTAACAAAGGTGCTGAGGTCTGAAGGATATTAGGAAATAAGTAAATTAGTGAAGCAAATAGAGCCTGACAAGACAGTCCCTTGACAATAAGACTGAGAAAAATTCCCTTTTCCCAAGTCTCTTTCATCTTCTGTCTCTGGAGATAATTGCATTTTCAGTGGATTACATAAGGAAAAGCAAATGCCTTTGACACTGCATTTGCTCCCTTGTACAGCCAGCTCCAGATATCTGAGGCTTTAGAAGTACTTTGACTGCAGATTGCAGGCAATGGAAAACCTCAGTGCACTTACCAATAAAGAACTGTAATTCATGACTCCTCAGTGGCTTGTGTTTACTGAAGATGAGTCACTCCATTAAGATCATTTCATTCAGACCATCTCATTGAGTTTATTTTAAGATTTAGTACTGCTGCCCATTGCTGTATCCATAGCCAATAGCAATACATAGTCAGTAACAGAAATCACTGGATCAACCTCTTTCTATCTTCTTCTCCACCTTCCCCCCTCCTCCAAAATCCTTTGTAAAACTTAGGTTTGGTCTTGCTTTGGGAGAAAGGAACAGAGTAGATTGCATGGTATGTGGAACAGAGTGCAATGAATCCTATTTTAAATGAAAAAAAAAAGAGGGGATTTGCTAAATCGCAATAAACTTTTTTTTTTTTTTTCACTAGATGGCCTTGAGCATCAATCTTTGTAACACATATGTGTGGCATGCTGGGTTTTTGATCCATCCTATCATGGTGGATTGTAACCAACTTTTAAAAAAAAATAAATATCCAATTTTGATGCTCTAGTAGGAAATACTTGGAAGGTCTGCCACCAGCATATTCATGCAATTTTCTTCAAAGTGAATATATATATATATTATTATTATTATATCTCAAAAATCCAGTGACTAATTCGCTGATGTGTATGTCTTTTGGCAGAATATCTGAGCTTGGCAGGGACTGGTGGAGATTGTCAACTACAGCAGGTTTCTGATCAGTCAGTTTTGAGTGCTTTCAACAGTGGAGAGTTCACAACCTCTCTCAGCAATTTATTCCACTGTTTGATGATCCTACCAGTAAAAAGTAATAATAAAAGAGAACTTCTTGTTTTAAAATGGAATTTTATGTTCTTCAATTTGCTTCTTGTCCTGCTTGCCACCACTGAGAAGAGTGTACTTCATTGCTCCTCTGCACCACTACCTAACAGAATGGGAAATCCAAATCAGTAAATTTAATTACATGTAACCTTATGCTTCATTTCAGGTGTATACTTTTTTGTATTTGTTTTGAACAACATTGAAGTGGTTTTTTTGGATTAACAGAACACAGTGATGTGAAGTGAACCAATCCAGAGGTGTCTCTGTCTAAAATTCTTGTCTATCTGCACAAACCTCCTGAATCCAGGCTGTTTTAATAACTGATATCTAGGATCACCAGTGTGCCAGGACCTGGCATAGCACCCTATGTAGTGTAATTGCATCTTACAACACAGATCTCTCATTAATAGGCCCCCCCAGAATTCAAAGCATGCAGGGGAATTATGCAGACTGCTCAGCTACTCAGGGCTGCTGCTGTTCTGGCAAAACACAGGAGACTGGGATCAGTAATATGTTAATGTGGTCTACAGTAGGAGAGACCTGATTTTACTATCAGAGAGCAGTCCCTGTGTGACAACAGATCTAAGCTGAAAAACTGCTGAACTCACACCAGCTTTGTGAAGGATCATTTTGTGAGGTACCACTGTGTGTATAAAATGGAGGGGCACATTTGTTGGCATGGTATTGGCTTGGCAGATGCTGATGCAGCTGCAGTGACAGCCATAGCCTAACAAAAGGGCAGAAATCCTGACCTGTTGGAGTCCTCTTGGTTTGCACTGTCTGCATACTTGGAATATAAACTTTAACAGCACATCCTTATATGTCTTTCTTTACCTTCTTTCCTTAAAAGATAGGTTAGTATTCCCTCACAATGCATTCAAAAGCACATTTTAATTTTTTTTAAAAAAAGTTATTTTTAAGAAAATTTGCAACATGACTAAAAGCATATATTTCTAATGCATGAAATTTCCAAGCACTCAATTTGACTAATATTTCAAAATATGCATAGATCCAGTTCAGGCCATCATTTCATGCATACTGTCACAAGATACAATAGCATTGTTTACAATCTAAATCTAATTAAAGGGTATGCAGGAATGAGAAACGGATCAATATCTAATATGTTTTTTTCCATCTGCTTTCCTCATCACTGCTAACATGTCAGAGAAAATGCCAATAATCTGATCTCATGCATGTGTTCTGTGGCTTTTCCACTGATACACACAAGGTCAGTTGAGATATAGAATGCTCTAAATTCTTCATTTAGTTCCCTAATTAATAGGTGGTCATGAGACAGCATATTCAAAAAGTGACAGAAAATATACATGTATCTGAAACACTGACTGTGGGATATCTTTAAATAACATATATCTTTGATTTCAAGCATAGAAATATCACCTGAATACCTGGAAAACTGTTGAACAGTTCAGACACTAAATACTTGTTGGATGTTTTTACATTAAAGGCATCTAAAAGCCGTCATTTTTGTAATAAATGTCCATGAGTGTAGTTTCAAAATAAATCTAGGCAAACTCTCGTGGAAAACTTCCTGTGGTACAAGGCAGTTTATTGAGAAGACAGGAATGTAATTTTTATTGTTCAAAAAACTTGCAGTTCAGTCTTGAGAGTGATATTAAAACTTGAGTGAGATAATAAAACTTTCCTTCATGCTAATGTTTGTTTTAGTTAGACTGAGCTCTTATCCCAATTATGCAGAGGCTTGTATGATTTTTTCTCATTAAAATGTTATTAAGGATGACTTGTGGTCATATAGAAACAAGAAATATGATCTGCAGTAAAGTTATATCCTTCACTTCCATTTCCTCCTCTTCCTCTAGTTTGAATGACATCCTACTTCCAGACCGCCAATAGTTCTATTCCCATGATGTTAAGGTCTTCACTTCTTTCAACACAACAGAGCAAACATTTATTGAATCAGATGCAAGGTTTACTGAATTAAAAATGTCCCTGGAGGGCAGGATGTTTGCAAAGAAATGGAAAAAATATATAGAAACCAACCAAATATTGTAGAAGCTGTGTGACTGTCTAAAATGTCTAAGATTCTGAAAAGAGTTGATATTTCATTTTTCAGTTTAGACTTCCTTTAACTCATTAAAACCAGAATGAAATGTTTGTCATAGTGAAGTAAGTTCTACACTGAGCAAAGGAGTAGCACTAAAAGTGGTGTGCCAAACTTCCTGTGGTAAATAGTCCATGAAAGGCAAAAGAACACAAATAAGGTGAAGATCAGTATAAAAATATAGGAGTGTACGGAAAATTAATCAATCTGTTTTCACAGTAAGGGTACCATCTACCCGTGATGTTGTAATGGGTATGAAATAATAAAATGCACCATTTGACTTTATTTTCTTGTAACCCTGGCCTTCAACAAAAATCTTACAACAACTTATTTGCAAACTTATTTTATCCTCCATGGAGTGTTTTTACCATATTTCAGCTGACTTCATGTTTTCTCTTTAATATTTGCTACTCTTATACTGAACTCAAATCTGTGATCTTAGAGAAGGCAAGTATATACCCACCTTATGATTTTTACCCCAAATATCTATAGAACATACTGACTAAATGAATCCTTTACATGCTTGGTGGAATTTTTATAAGAAATAAATAAATATTGACATTTTAAAAATTTTTGCTGCTGTTATACCTCCATTTCTGAAAATAAATAAAAATCACTCAAATAATTCTACTCTGAAATAGATTGTTTAATTAAATCTTTTATAGACATAACCCAAACTATTGCAACTGAATTAACCTTCAAAATTTAAATTCATTGAAAGAAAATTAAACATTCACACTGTTAATATAATGTGAATGTTGATGTATGTGAGGTCAGTGATTTAAAACTAGAAGAACTAAGTAAAAATTGGAACCATGTGATATGGCAGTCATATAAAAGAAATTACAAGATAATTGGCAGGGAAATGTCTAGTGTGAAATAACTGGTAGGTAAAGTTTGTCTTACCTAAATTTATATGCTTAAAAGTTAGGCATCTTGAGTAGGATTTTTTTGCCTTGTTTTTAACTGCCTCAAGCACAGGTGATTTTTTTCATACCTTCCCATATAGTTAGTAGAGAGTTTGTAAGTACTGTTAATAGTGTCCTGAGAACAATTTACCTTATCCTAAGGGAGACACCATCATTTGGCCCTGAGAACTGCTTACAAATCACCAGCCTAATTTCTGGTCATTTATGACAGTTTCAAAAACTGTGTATGCAGCTGCTTGCATGCCATACTACTAAAATGAGGCCACAATTTGCCCATACTATAAACTGCTTATAACCCTTTTCCAGCCAATAAAGCAGCTCCAGAAGATAAGTTGTATATTCTAGTGTAGAATATGTGCCAATGGCCAGACAACTGAATCTCTTTGTAGCGACCATACAGGAAGCTTAAGTGTGTAACTTAAATCAGATATCTTGCTTGCATTATTTGTGCTTCTCCATATCAAGATTGGTAGGTAAAATAAAGCAGGACAATTCACTTCTGTGTTACTTTAGAGTGCCTCAATTTCCACAATGTCCTGGTTTATACTCTTTGCTTTAAAAGATAAAATATTATAATTTGTGTTTGACTTTCTTGACTAGTCACCTTTACATTGTTAAATGGATGATACAGATTCTATGAAATATAGAAAGCAATCCATGACTGGTAATTTCTACAGTATTTGGGTTTTTTAAAGTATTGCAAGATGAAGTGTACTTTTTTACCCATAAAATTCATGGGGCACTGGAGAATATAGATTACATACAATACTATTTTATCCATCAAACAGTTCAATTAGAGGAGAAAAAAGGATACCATTTTATATGGAGATTCTGTAATCCCTTCCACTGATCTCAGAGGGGCTGCAGATGACCAGTTTGTTTAGTTACAAAACTGGGATATAGGATTGTTCTTTCCTTTTGTTAGTATAAATGTTCTAGTGTGTTTTCCATAGAAATTTAAAGGTGAAGGATGGATTTCTGAGCAGTAAGTGTGTGTACACGTGCTTGCACACACACACAAACAAGCCCAAAGCCCAGCCTTGTGAAAGTCTCTTGTTCTGCTCTTGTAATTTACTTGCACAACAATGGTGATGTGATCATACTTTAGTCCACTGAGTATGAGGTTACCACAGGACCACTGCACCCAGAAATATGAAATATCTTTTTTGCCTTCATAACGTTCATTTTCCAATGTTATAACAGCAACAGAACATACATAGAACTCCAGATCCTGAAAAATATTTACATGTCTTTTAGAGCTTTAGAAGAACTGCTGGCTTCAACAGGGGTATGGCTTCAACAGAAATGCTTTCAAAACTGAACAATTGCTAAAACCTCAGCTGGATAATAATTCAACAGTTGCTCATGAAAAATACAGACATCTAGTCTGACAAAAATTACCTCTTCTCTTCCCACTCTCTCTTTCCAGCCAGCTGTTGAGCCACAATGTATCCAGCCAACAGAAATGATATTTTTTTCTTTTGTGTCACTGAGTCAAATGACGTAAACTTGAAATATGTTGGACACATCATTGGGCTTCACCATAAGAGTCTTCCATAAGTTTGTACTCCTTCTAAAGGCAGTGGAAAAAATCCCACAGACAGCCAAGGATGTTAGCCTTTCATTCTCATGCTCATGTGGCTTACATGCTCAGTGGCTTACAATTCTTCGTGCAAATGTATAATCTGTGATTCAAACAGAAACATATAAAACGATCACTTCTTTCCATGAGTATTAAATAGAAATGTAAATCAGAGACTTCTGAATCAAATAATTTATGTGCTTCTTTCTTAGTAGACTGAAATAAACGAGCATGAGGTCTAAAGCTTCACTAAGGTGTGGTGATTTGAGAATAATTTATTGTGCAAAAGAGTAACCAGTCAAACAATGTTAATTACAACACTGTTAAAGAATGAAATGCTTAAATCTAAATCATTTAAAAGTTATGTGATAGATATTAAACACCTCTGAAAAGGAAAAATGCTGTAGGCAAGTGCTCTTAATAAGTCTAGTTTGGTTAATTATTGCCTGAAGCATTTCTGAACTCATTATTTACCTCCAAAGTGGGTTCCATGTTTTCAGCATTGAAGTGCCAGATATTGATTTTCTTTAATTGTCAGGGTATAGCACTAGACAGACCACACAAAGCTGAAGGTTAAGCCATTTATAGAAAGTGATAGCCAGGTCCTCCAGTGTCACACACTGCATCAGTGTGAAAGGGAGACCAAGGCCCTGAAACTTGGCACTTTCAGGGAAAAGGATTATTTGTCTCTGTCATCTGCCCTTTATGGTTCATTTAACATTTTAGATAGCCTGTGTAAATTAAGTGTGTTTAGTAGCTGCCCAAATTCCAAGTCAAAGAGAGTATTCTATTCAAAAGGGGAACTGGAGTATTTTATCCTTCTATTTAACAAGATGTACATGGCTCAGCAAATAATGAACATTGAATTATTTGTTAACCCGTGTTACCACAGATGGCTTAAAAATTAGTTCAAGATGCTTTTTCATTTTCTGCACACTTTGCCCCCCACCTCTTTTTTAGTAACTGAATATACATATTACACAAAGGTTGTTTATGTGAATTTCTTAGTAGGGCCTGGGTGCTTAGAGAATTGCCTGACTGGATGGATGTAGTTTTTTTGGCCATAATTTGGGATGTTTGAAATATTACAAGTCCCAGCATATTGAAATCACTTTTATATCTCATGAAACCACATGTGATGTGTGGACAGATATTTGTGAATTGGCTAGTGCTATTCCAGCCTACTGCAACATAAAAACAATATGAAAAACAATAAATGCAATATGGCCTCTTAATTCACGCCAGCAGTGCCATCTCTGGTCATTTGAATTTATAAATAGAAGGAAAACATTTTTCCTGTTTTGAATTCTTTGTGATTTGTTTCATTTTTCTTTGGTTCTTCAGTTTCCTCTTTGTTCTGTTCCATAGTGATTAACTTGTGCTTAATCTTTTCCTGTTCATGCTCTTAATTTTTTTCTGATTTCCTGGCTATTAATTTCTATGTCTTACTATTTTGCCACTTTGCCTCTCTCTTAGTTAAGCTCATGGACCCTACAGGAATAAAATGGCATACCTTATCTGGGAGCAAGGGTTATCCCTGTGGTTAACAGTGTGAGACATGCCTCCAGAAGATTACTTGGTTCTTAGGTGGGGCAAATTGCCTTATGGAGGTTCCTATCTCTAATTTGTTTTTCTGTGCAGGGAGGCTAGAGTGACTGATGATCCTAACTTAGCAAGCTATCCCAAGTTAAGTGGAATGAATCCAGACCTCGTTCATCTCACTTTTTTCCTTGTTGTAGACCTTTTTCTTTCCTTCTATACTGCCTGGCTTCACCTGTGTTTGTTTCGATGAGCTCAGGCTGCAGAAACCCTTAACAGCCCACATGCCCAAACTGGGCACCATCATCATTTAACTGAGGTTTCTTCAGTTCCTATGGAGAAAGACAGAGAACAATTCAGATCACAGATTATAATGCTTGCACCTCTTTGCCAGTAACATATATAAATATTAAAGTACTTGTGATTATGGTTCAAGCAGACTATTGTGATGTGATCAATTCTCATCCAATTTGTAATGCCAATTATTCTTCTGGGCTGTATTAAAATGGAAAATTTGTTGAGGAAAATATATCTGATCTCTATCATTTAATTTTTAACTTTAAGTTCCACTCTTAAAGGGACAAAAAATTCCATGTATTAAATATAGAGATACTGTACTGAGAAACAATACAGTAATTTCTACAAATAAACAAATCTAAACAAATACTCTGAAATGGATTTCCTTGCTAAAGACATGGCATTTGAAATAGCATATGAACATGACAAGTTTTGTGAATATACTGTGAAATAATGACTAATCTAGTAGTAGTAGTAGTAGTAGTAGTAGTAGTAGTTTATTTGTGCCTCATAAACTCATTTAATTACTGGTTTTCTTTCCCCATTATTAACCATATATATATATCCTTCCCCCACCCCTGGGATTTCTTTTTCTTGTTAGTGGTCATAATAATTGAACCACTGTTTTCTTTTTATAAGTTCAGGACTTTTTAATGGAGAAGATTTATAGTAAACAGAAAAACATTGCATAAAAGCAGTCATTTATTCTTTCCCATTCCTTTAAATTGGGAAGTACAGCTATGTTCTATGCTCATAGGGATATGACACAATTGTTTTTTTTACAATTGTCAGTCATCTATTCTTTAGAACAGAAAATGATGAAAAGTGTATATTTGTCTGTTCTTTTTGGTGTATAAAATATGTTTTATGTGAAAAAAAGTGCTGCATATAAAGCACGCAGAACTCCAACCCAAACCCCAGGGCCTATTTTGAAAAACTTTGGATTGAGTACTAATTTTACATTTGCATCCAGGGTCCATCTTGACATTATAGTGTGTGTGTTTGTGTAAATGGAAATTGAATTATTACTATATACTGAAATTACAGCATCGTAGAAAATGTTGAATCTCTTTAGTGGCAACCAATACTGTCTTTGATATTTGTTCCACAACTTCTTGAAGATTAAATTAAAAGCAGTAAAATGTTTTTAAGCATCTCTTACATGTTTATTGGCTTATGAAGAATGTGCACTGTTCTTAGATAACCACTATTACCATGAAAAAAATATCTCCGAGACTCTGATTTGTCCTTTAAGTAGTATGAATTTGCTGTCAAACTGATAAATTCAATTTAAGTTCAACTTTTTCTTTTTTTTTTAATGTATTCAAGTCTGTTGATTGTCATTCTCTTTCAGTGAGTATTGCACTCACAATACCAAGATTAAGAATTCGACACCCTCTATTACAAAGTGGTGGTCTAATTACAGAGCTTGTTCTTGCAGATAGGGTTGTTTATATACTACAGAAAAAAAGGTGTTTTCTATCACTCTCAATTCATTAAAATGTTTCAAATGCCCTGATTAATTTCAGCAAAGAGTTGGCCCATAAAGGCCTCATGATAATTGACTTTTCCTCTAAATACTTTTAAGCACTACTCATTGTTCTATTGGCTCATACACCAGTTAACAAAGGCATTAAAAAGTGTCTCACATTATCAGTATACATAAATCAGAGTAGACATGGCACAATGGTTATCAAATTTGCTAAGTGCATATTGTTGAGAACAGGTTTTGTTCTTATTTTTTCATGTTGTATAAAATAATACATAAAATCGTCTTTATTGAGCTTTGAGTAATCATTTTTGGGAAATCACAGAAAGAAAGACAAAGAGTGTACTTCCTTAGGGAAAGATTTTGTCCTAGCTGTAAATTAAAGCGTACAGCAAGGTTTCAGATTGCAGCACAAATAGTCACATGAATATATATAAATTTCCTCAAACCAACCAAATAAAACTTCACTGTTTTCTCAGATATTCCTTTTTCTGTTACTGAGTACTGCACAGTGTGCAAAGTGTTTGGGTTTGGCTTTCTGTTGTCATGATGATTTGTTGCGAGGGTAGTCAAAGCCGGTTTTAATTTAGAATCAAGAGTAACAAAGTGAACATAAACAACCAAGAGATCAACCAATAGCTGCAGCCATTCAGCAAAAAATAAACTGAAGTGAAACAATCATGAGTTGCTCACCAACAGTTTGGGACCAGGAAAAGAAGAAACATCCTAATGGGTTATCAGCCACAAACACTGAAAAAATGACTGTCTGATGGCAAAATCCCTCCTTCCACCCCCAGAGATTCTGTTGCATTTCTCTGATGTTTTATGAGGCATGTCCACAAATGATTTCAAAATTGTTGTTTTTTTATATCTCTATATTGATTATTCTTCTCAGAAACTTCCTGAATTTTAAGGATACATTTATTCTTTTCCCAGCACTCTCTTCCTTCAACTATTTAATATAGCAGGACACTTTTTTTTTTTTTTTAAATGTATAAAATAATATATATTAATCTTTGATGAATATGTGTATGGTGTTTAGGACATAGCTTTCAAAATTGTCTCTCTACTCATATCCATTAATTGTAAAGAGCTACAGTTATTCAAAAGACAGAAAACATTTTAATTAATGTAGGCTAACACTGCTGGAATATTTCTGAAAGTCAGTCGATTAGAAATTCAGTATTAAACTATAGATCAGTGCTACCTGAAATAGATATTCAAACTAACAATTCAAAACTGAAGGTTAAACTTCTTTCCCCCACTATTCCTTGCCTACTCTTCTATTCATGATCTTATTTAATTTCCATTTAATAGCCCAGCAGCATTAAACAGACTACATCTTAAAGTGTTACTTTAAAATTAAAATACAATTCGATCTTCTTTGTAAGTCTTCCCCTTCTCCCATTTCCCAGTGCCCATCTTATTATAGAGCAGAAGTAAGAAGCAATGATTTCTTCTTCTAACACTGGGTGGCGTTCGCTTAACTGCTGAAGTCCATTCCCAGGGGTCTCAAACATTCCGGGGTCTTCAAGGCTTATTTACATAGACAGTATAACCAGAGCAGGACTACGTCAAGGAACAGCGAATTTATTTTATTTTTCTTTCATTATAAGTATATGAAATGTAAAGGAAAAGAGGTAAAATCGTTCTAACCTTCATTCATATTTAGGAGATCTCTATGGAAATAAATTGGGAAGATGTGAATTTTTCCTGGGATGAAGCTTTCTCTTTAAAACATTTTATTGAAAATATGTATTATGATGCCTTTCAAGTGTGTCCAATTCAACTGTGATAAGGCTCCAAAATATTAACTTTATAAATAGTCAGATTGATCTTAAGTGCAATAAGGGAAACATAATAACATCTTATGAATTTGTTTAATTAGGATTTCTAATATTTAGAAATATTTATTTTTTTCTGACCTGAAAGATCCAAAGAACTCTAAAGGCTCCAGTTCACTAATGTGGGTCTTGGCATGCAAATAATTTGTCTAATTTTTTAGAACATATTTCAGTTCTCCTTAGATGTGTGTTCACCCCTGGAAAGTACACAGAGGATTTTTTTGGGAAATTGGGAATGACATTCTCATGTTTGTGATTATTCTTCTGTTACTGATGGTGGGGGACTGACCTTGGCCAGCTGCTAGTTGCCCACCTGGCTGCTCTCTCACTCCCTCTCAACAGGACAGGGGAACAAGATATAAAAACTTGTAGGTCAGGATAAAGACAAGTGGACCTCTTACCAATTTCTGTCATGTGCAAAACAGACTTCACTTGGAAAAATGAATTGAATTTTTCGCTTGTTAAAATAGGCTTGGATGGTGAGAAACAAAGACAAAATTAAAGAAATACTTTTCTTATTCCCAGGTTCACCTTCACTCCTTCATTCCTAACTCCTCTACCTCCTCTGTTTCCCCCTCAAGCAGCACAACATGGGTGGAAGGAGAATGGTCAGTTCCTCTGTGTTGCTCACAGTACATATCTTAGACCAACAGCCTCATTGTGAGTGAAGTCAAAATTTTATCAACAGAGGAACTTACACATTCTCATGTTTATTTACAAAATGAAAACCACAGGCCAGTTTAGAACATGACTTTTCAATTAGAAAAGTATCTGTTCTGCTCTGCTCTCTGCAGTTAAATAATTCAGTGCCTCAATGTAATGCGAAAGTGATTTAACATACACATGATGTTTACTTCCCCATAATCTCCTCAAAGTTATATTTTTCCTTTTGTAGACTAGAGTTGTTCCCATGTATTTTGTTCCACCCTTTAAGAGAAGCCAAAATTAAAAGAAGGCCATGTCAATACAGCGGAATATTAAGGCCTTTTAGATTTAGCTCTAAGATGTCTCCTGGGTCAGTATAGCTCTGTGACAAGGAGTCTGCTCTGGTCTTGAAAGCTATATAGCCACATAAAGCTGCTACTGAGGATAATTAAAGATTGAATGCATGCTCAGCTATTCAGAAAGCTATGGAGATGTGAAAAAAAAGACTAACAATGGTGTGATCATACATTCTTCAAAGTATTATTTGACAAGGGAAAAATGTAGAGACCACAAATGTTAGACTCTAGAAATGAACTTAAATTGCTTCAGAAAATAATTTTGGGAGTAAAAATGTTTCACTATTTATTTTAAAGCAGGTTTTCACAAAATAACAAAAGGAAAAGAAGATCTGTGTTTTTGTAATTATGTGCCACCTCATCTGTGGCACAGAACATTTGTTAACAAAACAGTCCCTTGCACTGTGTACTCAATAGCAGGGTCTTTATATGTGTAATCAGCTGTATAAAGCAATGAGAAGTGAATTCCTAAACACTGAACTACCAGGATACGTCTGGAACATGATGTGAAACTACATAAAAGGGTGTGCAAACATGCCTTCTTGCACACACACGGCTCGTTTCACCCAGATAAGGGAGTTAACACCATAGTTGGCCTTATTAACATGTTTTCTGAGAGCTGATGGGCTCAAGCTAATGCTTGGCATAAGCTGGATGAGCTTCAGAGGTATTCTAATTTGTGAATACTCTTTCCAGTATACTACTTTCAAGTAGATGATCTTAAAGCCAAGATTCTTGAAGTAAATCGTGAAATTTACTTTTCCATGTCCCTTAAAACCCTGTGTCAGACTAATTATAGGGAGACATTGTCTTGAAGAAATGTCAAAGATGGATGAAATCTTATAAATATTACTTTGACACACTGCAACAATTATCCAAATCCATTAAAATTATCTCAGTCTTTTCAGTTCTCTGAGAAAAAATCTTATTGTACCGTAAAAGCAATTTTTGATTTACAGCTATGCAATCATTGTATTCTACACGTATTATAGAATCCATAGATCTAAAGAGTATTGCAAATGCTTTGTACTATATGCATAGTTAGAAGTGCCATGCAAAAAATATAGCTGCTATCTGTTCAAAATAGTATATATGTGAAAACTAAATGGTTGTATACATACTCTCCCCATTCTTTCTTCACTAAATGTACATAAAGAGATGTGAGAGAAGCCTTGGCATACGTTACAAAATGTGCTCTTCATATTGATTTGTTAGATTTTATGTTTGAATCCTAGTGGGTATAAACAACATGAAGATTTATAAACAAATGTCATGTGAAAATAAAATGTGGTGTCTGTCACCACTGGCTTAGATCTACTTGAAATTAATAAGAATCGCATAAGTTCATAAAGGAAACAGTATTTCCTAGCAACTATATATATTTCTCTTTTTTAAATAGGTCTGCTATGAAGTGAAGGATAGTAGTAGATTATGTAGTCTTTATACTGTAACCTCTCATTACAATGCAGTTTTCATGTTTCACCAAGTTTGTTCTATGGAGTTTTGTCTCTTTACCTTTACTCCTTGCACTAAGTTCTGTTTTTCTTTCACAGCTTTCAGAGTTTAATTGAATTCAGTATCTCACATATTCATGCCACCATTCTTAGTACAAACCACAGGTCTCTTATTCCTGATGCTTTGTCCTGCTTTGTCCTTGGTACCACCTCTCATTTGATTTATTTAACCAAAGTTTACAGAGCTGCTAAAAGCTACTAGAAACAATATATTCTGCCAGTTCATAACTTATTTTAGTTTAATTTAGGACATATGAAGAAAAAAAGGCATTTATTTGGCTATTATTTCAAACTGTTGATGAAATTGTCATGTTCTTGCATATTGTCCGTGAACAGCCCTGTAGGTGAGTGTGGTTATCCCAGACCCAACAGAAGGGGCATCTGTCTTCAAGCTCCTAATATCTGTCTGATTATGCTATTTACCATCCTAGTGGGAATCCTGTAGTGGCTTTTCTTCAATCTTTCATGCATGCCCTGTTTGTGTTAACAGTTGGTCGTAGCCCAGTCACTGGACCATGTGCTTAGTTGTTCATTCTTTTCAGTCAGATAATTATGTACTTAGAAAAAGTGACGTATGTTCAGAAAGACAGGACTCATGAAGGTGTTGGCCTTGTAACCTGATGTTTGCAGAACTCATTTGGGATGATGATGCATGTTTTTGCTTGTAGGTAATCCACATCTCCTCTGTCATCTGCTGAGCATCCTAACAATCAGACTACCTCTGTTACCTGGTTTGTTATTTACAGGTGTTTTTTAAGAAAAAATATTTGTCTAAGTAGATGATCTAATTCTCATTTATGTCCATCTTGTTGGCTACAGTAATGAAAGTAAGCAAGGGGCAAACAAGCACCTTGGCCTTAGTCTTACAAGAAGATGTGTTTGGTATAATTAAAAACCTAGCAGACTAAGTAATTAAAAAAAAATATTTAGAACTGTACATGCATCTCTTGCTCTCTTTCTCTCTCTAGAAACATTTTTTACCTATAGTTGGCTAATGACAAACAATTTTTTATTAGCTTTGAATTGAAATCACTTGACTGGAAATGATGAACAGCAGAGAACAACATAGCAGCACTGTGGGTTACAAAACTGGATTGGACATTGAATAATAATAATACTAAGGACTCAGAAGGAAACTTACAAAAAAAAGACATTTGTGAATTTAGCCAAATGCAATGAAAATAAATTCAAGAAACTTGAAGTAAGGTGAAGAAGATAGCTACAACTAAGAAAGGAAATGATAATGTTATTTGGAAGAGACAGAAATATAAGGGAAAAAATATTCTGCTCTAGCTAGAAAAACAAGGGAGTCCATCTGTTTATATGAGCCTTGTGCACAGATATCTCAGCAATCTTAGTGAACATGCAAGTAAATTTGATGTGCATAAAATCTTCATGCGTGATGCTTTATGCTGTACTGTGGTATTTATTTGAGAGTCTGTTCCACTAAATTGAAGACATTTTCAAGGGTTACATTAGTTATTTTGCTTTTAGTTATGTTACTCCCCTCTCAATTCAAAGTCCAGCAATTTTTGTGGCTAATCAAGGAGGAAGCTGAGCTATCAGTTATTGTAATATATATTCATATTAGTTTATAAATCACTGACTGAACAACGAAGGCATAAGGATGTTCCTTCTAACTTCAGAGAACATCAGACTTAGTGAAGTAAATTTCTAAGTCTCATTTGCTCTTCCATAGGTGCATAGACATGTGGATTGCATCCAGATTAACTGTCAGGGAAAAATTGTTAGGAAATATTTCATTCTGTCTTAAAATAATGAAGATAAAAATTTACAGTGAATGAAGAAATGTCTATCCCTCCCTTCTCTGTGGCTGGAACTGTGGAGATTAATTTCAATTACATGACTGATTTGGAAATGGTTAAAATTAGGCAAAAATTATCATCAAAGTTAAAATGGTTTCAGAGACTTTTACCTTAAGCTGTTTCTCATCTCCCACTTTCATCTTCATCTACTGTTATATCTTCATTTTGTGCTGTGTTTAAGCTCAAAACATCATGCTATGCAAACTAAATAGATCTATGCAACTATTTATTAGGAGGTATACCACAATAAAACAAAATATAACAAAACAAAATGAACCCCAGATGCACAAAACAAAACAAAAAGAAAAACCCAACCCGCCAAACAAAAAGACTCCACAAAACCCAAAGCCCTCACAAAAAAAAAAAAAAATCACCAAAACTTTAACTTGCAAATTTTTAAACTTCAAGGAAAGATAACTTTATAGCACCTGTCTGTAGTCTTAATGTTCAAGCTTTTTGAGCCCCTAATTTGTCAAACAAATCAGTGGGACGAAAACTTCCTTCTCTCTGCCCTTTCTTGCATAATGTGGAGTGCCTCATCTCTTCTGTTTCCTTACCAGAAACCAGCTCAAACCTACTCCTCTTCCTTCTGGTCTGTGTTTCCAGATTTATTTCCCCGGAAAATGAAGGTTTTGGATGGGAAATGTGATAGGAATACTTCAAGCTTGGCTTTATATGGGGTTGGGATGCAACTAAAACAGTGACCTAAATCCAAGAATTTTTCAAACTTTTTACGTAATGAGTTCAAATATTGTGACTGAATTCAGTCAGCCCCACAGCTGTGGTCTAAATCACCAAGGCTGGTTTTAAGATTGGGTCTTTATTTAGTCCCGGTTTGTGTTATTTTAAGAAAAGTGATATTCAAATGGCATTACAAATTTCATACAAATCACAATGTTGCTAAACAAAAGTAGATTATTATCTAATGGAGAAGCCTCTCATCACCTTCTTCTCTTGTTTCATACCACTTACTCTTTATCCTCGAAGGACATGATGTGCTCTTAGGGCACTACAATGAGAGGTTAAATCTGGAATGCTGTTAGAGCAGCCTCACCAAGATTACTGAGTCCTGTTGGCCATTCACCATGAACCACTTAAGTCAACTAAAACCTTCTATCTGAGCAACGGGATACCTCTTCAATCTCCATAACATAGTTCTCCTGTAATTGCTTACAATCTCCAAGTTTGCTGCTTGTTATTCCCAGTAATCATGCACTGCAGATGACCTGCTGGCAATGGTTTTGCATTGCCATTTCTTTAGACTGAAATTTACTTTGGAAATATAGATTGATGAGTAAGATCCAGCCATCAGCCTTATTAAAAATATACCAGTTTCTTGAGCAATCTTTTCTATCTTGTCAAAATCATTCAGATTTTTTGACTAATATTTATTTATTCAGTCCATTTAATGCAGCTGTTTGTGAGAGAACACCTTATCTTTTAGGTACTGTTTCACTCTTGTGTTTCACAGCATAAATATGTTTTTTTGTTTTCTTTTAATGTGCATTGTTTTCAACAGAAATGGGCATAAAATATTACAAATACACATGTGAAATTTGATCTGTTCCTGTGTCCATTCTAGTCAACCCTTAGGTGAAACATATTGTAGTATATGTTCCATATATTAGCATAGTTTAAATTGTATTTATTGTTTGTGAGGTACCATGATGAATACTGCAAAGGAACAAAACATATTATGTGCCTCAAAATGGCTGGAACTGCTGCCAAGAAAACAGCAGATGTTCATTCAATTGACAGCAAAAAAAACCCTGATATTCAACATGTAGAGAACTTATTTCAGAGAATTTATAATTTTTTACTGGGGATTTTGAAGACAACATGACGTGAAAGACAAGAGACTTATTCTATATTTGGTATTGCTGTGACCTGCTGTGTTCTCTCTAAGCAGTTACTTCACCTTTCTCTGTCTCCATTTCAGCCTCCATTTCTTGTCCCCCGCTTTGTCTCTTCCCTTTAGAATTTAAGGTTTTCAAAAGAGTCCATATTACACACTTGTAGCATGCACAATGAAACCACTGCAATATAAATAATAATTATAATAAGGCCAATTTTAACTCTGTCCTCAGCAGACAAATGAGAGAAAATTCCTCATTTTCTGTAATTTCAGAAAAATTACTTGTTATTAATGTTCTTGTGAACACAACAGGAGGAACTAGAGATCGATCAGGCTCATGTCTTCATTCTATAAACTTTTTGGCTGGTTTTAGTGAAATCAGCTCACAGTTGAGCTGGAGTCCAACCAACCAACAGAAAAGACAGGCATTTAATCAGGCTTCTCTACAATGGAGCACATCCATTTGATAAATGAACTAATTAAGCAAATGAATAAGTAGAACCTACCACTGTGAATGACACCATGAAAAAGCTTTAGATCCATATTAATAGTTCTAGGAACCCAGAAAAAAAAGGATGGGAAAAATAAAAGTTCAATTCATGAAGCATGTTTATGTAAATGAAATTCTACCATGGTTAGTGGTCCGGTACAATGGGTGCTCTTTGTGTATAAAGATGACAAAGGGTAAAGAAGTCTGAAATGTGGTTATTTGACTTCTGAGCTTTTCTTAATATCAGCCATTTCACAGGCAGAAGAATGTAGCAATGACTCATGCTCTTTCTGAAGGTCCCTTGGTAAAAGTAAAAGCAATGCCATAACACCTGTATCCTGGTTTTTTCTTTGATATCCCAAATCCATGTATAACCCCCCTAGCAAAAAAACCTTGCATGATACCAAAAAAAAAAAAAAAAAAAAAAGAAGAGCAAGAAAAAACAGCTCAGACTATTTAATATAATTTCAGCTGCATCTTTCTAGCTTTGTCTGATTAGAGGTTTCTAGGATTGATCTGACAGCTTTGGAAGCAACATAAGTGATCGCATTCATTTTAGGGAAATAGCAGTGATCCTTGAGACTGTGGGACTTTTTTAATGCCCTGCCTCTCCCATACATACCCTTGAAACTGTGGCTTTCTCTTAAAAGTATTATATTTAAATAAGACAAAAAGATTGACCTCTCAAGTAACCAAAATCATGTGAAGAGGTAAGAATTAGTTATTAGAACTGAAAATTTGAATGAATTTGTATTCCTATGATACAAATGTTATATGCTGCTCATCTCCAGCTGTTTAATCTTCAGCTGCTTATCCAATGCAAGGCGCTTTTCATTTCACTATTATTTAATAAATTGCTTCTTTTCTTACTATAGTTGTTACCTTCTAGAGAATTGTTATGGGATTTTTTTCTTTAATAACACGGTACACATATTTAATAACTTGTGTGACAATACCTGCTCCCAGGACCTGGTTTTTTTCATTATGAGTTTAAGAATCATCATTGACTTATCTACCAGTAACAGAAATCCAGGTAGTGAAAGCCTCTGAACTGAACCTGTTGAAAAATTGTTATTTCCAGTTAGCTTTGAAAAATTATGCACAGAAGAGTTTTGTCCATTTTACACCCATTACAGAAATTAAAGCAATCAGTAAAACATTTTTTTAAAAGGCTATTCAGGAGGAAAGACACTGTGGTAGCACAGATAATACTTTGCTAAGATTCATTCCTATGATATGTCAAATCCTTTACCACTGACTTTATTGTATTATAGAACCACAGAATCGTACAAAAGTTTGGGTTGGAAGGGACCTTAGAGAAATAGTATCAGCTAATTCCAAGCCCAATGTCATGGGCAGGGACACCATCATTAGACCAGGTTGTTTGAAATCTCACACATGCCAGTCTTCCATGCTTTCAGGGATGGAGAATCCACAACTTCTCTGGGCAACCTGTGCCAGCACCTCACTACTCTCACAGGAAAGAATTTCTACATAACATGCAATCTAAATCTCTCATTGAAGCCATTTCCCCTTGACCTGTCACTATATGACCTTCTACAAAGTCCCTCTTCAGGCCCTGTTTAGGTACTGTAAGGTTGTTTTAATGTATTAGTATAGTGGTAACTTGTTGAAACAACTGCAGCAAGTGGGAGTGTGTTGTATGTTGATAAATAAAAATTTAAAGCAGGTTAAATTGACTGTAAACGTGCTTTATGGGTTATTAGCTATAAAAAATGCATGAATAAGAGAAATGAAAAAGAATCCTGTTAAAGTCACTTGATATGTATGGAATAATAATGACTTTCTGTAGTTATTCTGCAGAACCTCCCATAAACAAGCTACAAATTCATAAAGTACAGTTGTGTAACAAACAATTCTTTCATAGGTTAGTTTGGAAAAATGACAGTTCCAAATTTTTCTAACAAACTGTAGGCTACTGTAATTACCTCTCTTGTAGTATTTTTAAGAATTGTCTTTTTTAAGCCTATGATGTGAATCTGCACATAGGACATGGATTACTGACCATGCATTCTGTAATGTGCAACCAAATGCCTTGGGTTGGAAGGGACCTTTAAGACCATGTAACTCCAAGCTCCCTAACATGCCAGGGAATCTTTTCACCAGTCCTGGTTGCTCAGGGCCCCATCCCAGCTGACCTTGAACACTCCCAGGGACAGGGCATCTACAACTTTTCTGGAAATCTGTTCCAGTGCCTCACCACCCTTACTGTGAAAAATTTTTATTCAATACCTAATCTATACTTACTCCCAGTTTGAAGTCATAACCCCTTTTCTTGTCACTACATGCCCTTGTACAAAGCCCTCTCAAGCTTTTCTGTGGGTCTCCTTCAGGTAACGGAAGGCAGCTGTGAGGTCTCCCTGGAGCCTTCTCCCCTCCAGGCTGAACAGCACTTACTCTCTCAGCCTGCGTTCATATGAGAGGTGCTTCAGCCCTGTGGTGATCTTCATGACACTCCTCTGGACTCTCTCCATCATGTCCAAGTGCTTCTTATGTTGGTGGCCCCAGAACTGGATGCATTACTCCTAGTGTGGCCTTGCTAGAGTGGAGTACAGCAGGATGATCAACTCCCTTGACCTCCTGGCTATGCTTCTTTTTATTCAGTCCATGATACATTTGGCTTTCTGGTCTGTGATTGCACATTCCTGGGTCATGTCAGGCTTCTCATCAACCAAAATCCCCAAGTCCTTCTCCTCAGGGATGGTCTCAATCCATTCTCTGCCCAGCCTGTGTTTGTGCTTTGGATTGCCCTGAGCCACTTGCAGGACTTTGCACTTTGCCTTGTTGATGTTCATGAGGTTTCCAGGGGCCCACCTCTCAAGCGTGTATATGTATACTAGAACTGGAAATAGTCAAAACTTTACTTTTCATTTCTTGTTAGTTCTGTATTGGTAAGTGGCTGTTGAGTTTTAATTAGTAAACACAAATTACTGTTGCATTTATCTCTATGATTATTCATTGTTCTTTAATTAATTTTACATTTTTAAGAAATCCTTGTGCTCCATTGCCCTTAGAAATGAAAAGGGAATATGAAGCTATTTTAGCTCCAAGTCTTCTGTATTCAAGAAGTACTTTTTATTTCCTGGGACATCCTTGATTTCTAAAAAGAATATAATGTTCTGACCTTGAAAAGAAGGTTCTCCTCTTTAGAGAGTTAGCTTGTTCCTTTTCTTCTATACTATATCTCTGGTGTATCAGGTTATGTTAATCTCTGTTGTGTATATTTATCTTTCTGCAAACTGCCCCATGCAATTGGACTGAGGGATAAGAAATCAACATTGTTCTTTCTGCTCAGTGCCACTATGGTACGTTAACACATATGTCAGAGGTTCCTGGTGTAAAATTGCATTAAGTTAAAGCGGATAGTAGTGTAGAGAAATCAGAGCTGGAAACAATCGAAATGTTGTCTTGCAAGCTGAGAGCAATGCCCTTTTGGGAGAAAGAAAGGGAATGTAAAATACTAGGCAAAGTCACTTAGAAATTTCAAGACTGCTGTGATGCATTCAGTAATATCACAAGGGAAAGGAATTTTCTTTACAAGAAACAGGCTGCCAGTTGAGACTATGAGCCATTCTGTTACCCCTACATAATAAAGCTAAATCATGTAAGCTGTGCAGATAACAGATGGACCAACAGAGACAAATTATTTGTGATTTAACTGATAACTAGGTTGAAGCTGAATTATTGTGAGAAATAGGCTGTACTTTAAGAGAGCACTGAATAGTTTGCAAGATTAGGGAAAACTTGACTACCCAAATGAAAGCAGTGAGAGAAATGAAGTGCATCTTGTTATGAGCATGTACTGATCCATAAAGACAAAATACAGGGGTAAATGGATGACAGAGAACAGATTTCTTGGTAATAAATGGGAAGGCAATCACAGAAAAACAAAATTTTTCAGTGCCAAGGACACACAGTCATGGTAACAATTATACCCATCTCCTGGGTATAATTTCTGGACAAATTAAAATGTACAAAACTAATTTTTTTTTTTTTTTTTTTTTATTTCTTTCTTTGTATATGTACAGTTTTATGACTAATTTGTGATGACATCAGTGTTCCTCATAGATCATGAAACAGATAAACAGACATACCTGATTGCTTGATTAAGAACAAGTAACAGAAAATGAATATTGGACATGACCAAAGCATGACTTCAGGGAAGATGTGGAAAAAACAATATTAACCTAATGGTAATATTGAAATGTTGCTCACTTTACATAGAAGAATTAATTAGTGATTCTATTTTTTTTTTTTTGCAGTATATTCTACTACCTTATAATTTAAATATCATTATTACTCATTGTAGTTTATTTGGTTAAGCACAACAGTGATTGCTAAATAATGACTTTTGTCATCAGGCAAAAATATTAATCTTTCCTAACTTGTTTCATGCTAATAAGTAAAGTGTAATCTCCTTCTAGCTTTCCTAGATATCATGTTTTTTTACTCTGCTGTTCTGTATAGACTCCAAAGACAGATGGGTCTTCTCTTCAGGGTAAGAACTGACTGTTCTGAAGCCTGCCAGTTTTATTCAAATCCTTTTTTTTTTTTTTTCTTTTTATTGAGCCAACTGCATTGTAGAGTGATTTTTACTCAGAGTATCCCAAAACCCTCACTCAAACCAATAATCATGTGTTGATAGGTGAAATTAGTTTCAGAATTCTAATGAAGCTCAGCAGCTGGGAGACAGACAGCTCATCTGAAGATTAAATGAGAAAAATTGCCACTTTTGCTGGTTCCTTTAGAAACTCATTTACATTCTGTCAGCTCCCATTAGGGATGGGAACTGCGAATATTGAGGGGAATATGCATGAATTCAGTGCTGAAATGGCCAATCGTGATCAGTTTCTTCTTGCTTACAAAGCCGCTAGAAGATTTTATGTAGTTATGCCTTCTGGAAACAGTGGGTGATAATCTGCCTGCTTCCAACTGTCTCCTAACATTTTGAATTTAACATAGCCAAAAGAACCTATCCCCAGCTTAACAAGGAGAACACAGGATAAAAATGTAATCCTAAATCTTGGGATTAAGATTCCTGGAGCCTTCTATACAGTATTCTGTCCCTTTTGTTTTTCTTCCCCCTTTTTTTTTGGACCATGCGTCTGTAATGCTTCAGTATTTCTTTTTGTGACGGTACCAACAGCAATGTCAAGAAAGGTACCATACTATTCATCTTTCCATGTGCTTGTTACAGCCCTGATTTTTTATGTACTTGGATCCTCATCATACTGACAAGTCCTCATGAGGTCTGCTGACAGACCAGCAGTAGACTAGGAATCTACAGCATGCAGGTGTTACCAATTTCTCCACTGGCTTTGGTTGTATTTATGTAGACCACAAGTAGAGGTAACTGGGCCAATGGAAGAAATGCATTTAAACATTCAACCAGGAATGTAAAAGACAATGTATAAGTGAATAGAGGAAGAGTAATGCTGCTTTAAACACGGGGAAATACGATGCTGTTGTGTTGCAGATTTTTGTTGTTTTCAATTTTCTTTAAGCAAAGGTTGCAGAAGATTAATAAGGGCATGGGAAGGTGGAGTAAGATGCTCAACAAATCTTCTACTGCTCCTGCAGGAGAGTTTGATGACAAATTCACAGTTCCAATGAAACAACCATATTTTCTGTTTTAGAAATAATTAGGCAAATTCTAAATGGAAAATGATGATTTTTTTTGTCAGATCTATAGGTTTGAGTTGCTTATTCCTAACTATTCTAAGAGCAAATAAGATCCTAGTTGCTGTTGATTTTTAATAAAGCTGAGTAGATGATTATGAATAGTCTGTCACTCTGAAGAACATAACAGCATCATTGGAATGGAGCAAGTCAGTTCTACAGGACATGCTAAAAGGCTTGAATCACACAGGTAGAAATGTAGCATTTGCATTACACTTACAAAGAGAGGGTTACAAAAAGGAAATTATTTTGCAAAAGCAGACATAATAAACAGCTAAATTTATCGTATATTTTGAAAGTGATGCTCTATAATATTATGGTGGTACTAAGTGTGAATACAGAGACTATAAAGAATGAGAACAGCTGGAGATGTTAAAGGATACTTCATACATCCACAGATGTAGATTTTCAGCTGGTGCAATGCTTTCAATGTATCACCTGATAATCCTTGCTTCCTTGCTCCTTAATTCCATCCCTCTAAAGTACATAGAAAAACAATTCAGGATTTAGAAAGGAGCTAGGAGAATGACACAAGTTTTGGAAACCCCATTTCAGAGCTTTGGAGTGAAGGTTTTACCTAACTGACCTTTATAAGGTAGTTTAAGAAATTTCATAATAACATATTTATGACTATTTAAAACATTAGAGAAATCTGAAAAACAAAAATCTTAATATACATTATACAGATGTCCTGATCTGAATATACAGAATCAGATACTATTTCAAATGCATGAAACTAACACAAACTAAAAGCAGAAAGCGAAGTAATTTAGTGTCAAGAAACAGCACACAGTATCAATCATTGAAATAGCCAGTACATTCTGGTGGACTCTTCATCACAGAAATCTTAAGTATCCTTGTAAAAAAAGTATACAGTACTTTCCACAACACCTGTGTCAAAAAGTATTTTATAAAATACTAACAGCATTTATGTATATGCTTAGCATTTCAAAAATTTTAAAGTTATACTAAATCAGACATCTTAAATTTGTAATCTATACAAAAAGTAAGTTCATAGGAGCTACCATACAGACAGCTTTGTCTCTATCCCTGGTAATATCATGCTACAGACTGTTGTGGAAGTTATGTCATGGCATGTGGATGCCAGAGAGGTGATTAGAAACACCGAGAATGGTTTCACAAAGGGAAAATTGTGACTGAGTAATCTGGTGGCCATCTATGATGGACTGACCATGTCAGTGGAAGAGGGAAGAGCTATGGGAGACATCTGGCTTCTGTAAGGTCTTTGAAGTGGTACCAACAACATCCTTGTCTCTAAATGGAGTAGACAGGGGTTTGATGGATGGAATATAAAATGATAAGGAATTGGACAGACAGCATTTTCCAAAGACTTACAGTCAACAGCACTTTGTCCATAAGAAGATTGGTAACAAGTGGTGTCCCTCAGAGGTCTATACTGGGACCAGTATTCAACATATTTATTAACAGACACGGGAATTGAGTAGACCCTCAGCAGGTTAGCAGATGACACCAAGCTGAGCTGTGCAATTAATTCATTTGAGGGAAGGAATGCCATCCAGAGAGAGCTTGTCAGGCTGGAGGAGTAGGCCTATACAAAACTCATGAAGTTCAAGAAGGCCAAGGTCCTGCACTTGTTTTAGTATTACGACATAATTAGGATGACCTCAGAATTGAGAGCTGATACAGATTTTAATTACACTTGAATCTATGTGCAAGGGTTGTTTTAGAAGGTTAGTGACTGGTAGATTTTAATTTTCAAATATTACCCTAAATCATAGTGAATAATACTTGAAGATCATTTTCTTGTTTGCCTGATTTGGTTATTGATACCTGTGATTGTTTGAAAAAGGAAAAAAAGAGTTGAATTTATTGCTTTTTGTCTGGAATTTCGTGTGAATGGAAGAGATGTACATAGATAAATGTTACATATTTGCATTGCTGGCATGTCTCATTTTTTTCACTGGCACTCTTAAGTTAAGAAGCTTTCTTCATTAATTTCCATACAGGTCAATGACCTGTATAACAGCTCTGTACTGTAAGCACTCTCACACTCTATAAATTGCATTACATATTAAAAATATAATCTCCACACAGCAAACTATCTGTTAATGAATAGTTGAATGACTAAAATGCATGTTAAGAAATGGATAAAGATTTTGTAAGGCAATTAAGCTTAGCATTATGCTTACATTACTCTGATATTTGCATTACAAAAGAGTATTGTACAGTCAGAAAAGTGATATGAAGACATATGTGTCTTTATTGTGAAACTCAACAGCCTTCATAACTAATTCCTTTGTTCTGTTTATACCATGCTGAAAAATAATTTGTTTTGAAGCTATAACATTCAGTATGTCAAAAATAAACATTTATAAATACAATACTGATTTAGAAGGGAAGCTAATAAGAATGTGAAAACATATTGACCATTTGTACCAGATAACTATTTTACAAGAGTGAAAAAATGAATCTGTCATACAACAAGCAAATATATAATTCTCTTTCAAGTAAGAAGCCAAGTTTCTTCTGATATAATTGTATTTTGCATGAAATTTTTGTTACTGCTGTTTAATGTCTGTATTGAAATATTGCCTGAAGAACAACTCCTTGCACTATAGGGTGTATAAAACAGAACTCCACAGTCTATGATACAGTATTTATTTGAAAAGAAAGGTGATAGAGGAGCAAGGAGGTGGAAATCCACTGAAGGCTTTGCAGCAGACACGTAGGTTGAACCAAAGCATGGGGTACATACTAATTTGGTGCCATATTATCCCAAGCACAGTATTCCTTTGAAGTTTAGGAATTCTATTTAAAAAAAAATCTGACTTAAACCTTGTAAGATTTGTAAATCAGCCCTAAATATATGGCATACTTAGGCTCCTGGTAATTTACCTGCACAATCCATCAGCAGTTTTGGCTTCCTAGGAGTGCAGTTCTGTAAGTGTGTCTCTGCATGGCGCCCAGAGCCATGCTGTTGTGCTGAACAAGCAAGACCTGGAAGTGAATTCAATATAACTTTGAATATATTGCTTTGGGATTTGTGCTAATGTATCTGCATGGTGTTACAGTGTGCACTGTTGACATTTTAGAGATAGATTGGCTGAGGAAGATAACTCGGCTGGTGCAGCTGCCAGACACTTTGATTGCCACAGGGCTGAGTATCCCACAGCTCCCCAGTACTGTAACACCAAGCAATTTTTCCATATTGTCTAGTCTTGAACTACATGGATTGAACCAAGAAACATGGATTCTGGGGTTTCTAGGATGCAAACTTTTTAGACAACCCACATCTTCCACTATTTTGATAGGGCTCAGTTTTCTTTCACAAACAAGAAATAGTTATTTTGGTTGCTTTTTTTTTTTTGTTTCATAATATAATTTCAAAATATAAAATCTTTGATTAAATGGAATTTTCCCTCTCTGCACAGTTCTAGTTAGGTATGAAGAAGAGAAAAAAAGATGAAATTATGAGAAGATTAATGATGAATTCCCACTACCTCAGAGCCTCTAGCAGCTATCTTCTTTCAAGCTGTGAGGTAGAGAATGAGAATTGTGGCAATGAAAAAAATAGACCATAACAAAAAAGTGCTAGTAGTTCCCCTAAAGCAACATTTTTCAGCCTTTCCAAGTGGATGTCTGCTTATTCAAAGTTAAATTTTCATTACTACCTCCCTTACAGTTGCTGTAAAAACAAGTTCAAAAATGTATCAGTGAGAAGTCAATAGAATTTACTTGTGTGACTCTGGAAAGGTCATCAGAGAATAGTTTCTCCTGAGATTACAGTTTTAAGGAGCAGGCAAGAGACATTATCTTCATTTCAGATGGTAATTACATTTTCAGCACTTCAGAAGCACCCAGTTGCCTCTCCTGACACCATAACTCCGGGAAGGTAAAAATGAAGTACCTTTCCTTCACTTTTATCTATTAGATTGTATACTGTGATCCCCATGTGTTTGGTAATATGTTGAACCTATAAAACACAATTACTCTGGTCAGTTAAGAAGCACCAATCTTTTTTTCCACTGTCATTTAAAATTTCTAGGAGGTTTGAAAGTTTTGCCCTTACAGAAGCCATACCCTATTGGGCTATAATTGCATGAATGCTGTCTTTAATTAAATTCTAAACCAGTTTCCTTGGAGCAAATAGTAAGACCCACTGGTCTGTAATGCTAAGGATCATATATGGCTCTTTGATTTTATTTTTAACCTAAGATAACTTCCCAATCTTTGGGAACAGTGTGTGGTTTATTAAGGATATATTGCATATCTTCATTGTTACCTCTGCTGTTTCACACTTCAATTCCTTCAGAATTCTTTCATCAGCACCATCTGCTCCCAGTGATTTACTGCCCTGGAGTTTTTTTGAGTTGCTCAGTAACATCTTTCTTAGACGCATCAGCCTTTGTTAAGTCCACTCATTAATTTCTTATAAAAAATATCTTTGAGTCAAGAAATTTCCTCATTGCCCTTCATAGCAAATATGAGTATAGAAAGCTACTTTTCATTTTTGCCTTGCTTTGATTCCTTTGTTCATTAGTTGATAGTTCAAAGGACTAGTAGTTGTGCAGCTTTTTTGCTGGTTTCTGAAAAAGCTTTAGGTTTCTTCCTGCCTCTTGAAGATGTTTTGATGATCTTAGTCAAACTTCTTCCTCCCTTATTTTCTTCCCTAATTATCGCATTATTTTTCCTTTTGTGCACATTTCTTCTGAGCTTAATGGTAGGACTATGTTTATGTTGATATGCAGTTATATTATGTTAATAAGCTCTCAAGAAAATGAAGATTCAGTACATTTTGAAGCTGTATAGTATGAAGAATTAGCATATTATTAGGAATTTCCTGTGCAGAATGAATAATTCTGTGGTAAGTGGGGTGTGATTTTGCACCTACATTTCTTACCAAGTGCCTGGGTAAATGCATGTAAAAATTTCCACCTTCAGTAAGTCTGTGCATATGTGCTTATGAGCAACTTGGGGCAGGGAGAAGAGTCTAGGACAAGCCCTCTGGATGGTCAATGCTTGATCTCTAAAGAGCATCTTTGGTCATTTTCTTTGTCTCTGATCTCTGGAATTCATATGGAGTACAAGGGGAGCTTGAGAAAGGCACTTGGCACAGCCTGACTAATAAGGTTTGTCAGTCCTGGTAAGAAATCACACTCTGTGTCCTGAGCTGCAAGTGCTGGTCTCAGACCTGGGCTGGGCTCAACTCGCAGGAGCTGGGCTGGGCTGGTTTCAGGTCCTGCCTTGGAGCCATGTGCCTGTTACCTTCCCTGCCAGAGCCTGAGGCTGAGCTCTGCCAGTGCCTCCGAGGGAAGGGTCCTGGCAGACCCAGGGGATCCTTGCTCAAATAGGAAGAGCCCCTGTGGCTGAGCCTGGGGAGGCTGCAGGGCCATGCTCATGCTCAGCTGGGAGCAACCAGAGAGCAGGAGCCCAGGGTAAGGTAGAAAAAAATTGCCTGAGTAGGAACCCCAAGGCTCAGTGGGGGGGACTCTCACCATGAACATCATATTCCTCCCCGAGGAAGTCTTAGATAATTAATGACATATCATGTTTCACCTGCTTACAATACCCAGTGTTTTTTTGAGAAAGATTGAAGCTTTCAAGCACAAGACCTAGAGGAAAGGTGAATATAAACCAGAAAGAGTAGTGGGTTGTTTAGATACAATTTTAATTCTATTATTAACATAATTTTTCTATTACAATATGATAATTTACTCTTTTAGACTGTTAAAACACTACCACACAATAAATTCCTGGCTCTATATAGCTGGTTTCCTTTTGCCATAACAAAATTTTGGATGTAACATTTTTAAATCTTATGGCTTAACCCAAAGATGTCCAACTGTGTCGGCTTTGCAACCAAGTCTACATAATCACTTCTCAACCACTACCTGCTGAGTCTGCACCCTGGTTCTTCTTAGCAAGCTCCATCTTTCTCTGGGTGCATCAGGTTCCATCCCTACTGTCATTCCAGCTCCCTGCCCTACCCTTTCATTTTCCAAATGTGAACAGGTCCTCTGTCACCACCATCATCTGGAGGATTTGGGTGACTCAAACTCCAATAGCTGAAACACAGAAAACGTGTGACTTTCTCCAGATGACCCAGCTGCAGCCTGCTAGAGAAACAAAGCCCTCTGAAATGAGTCACCATACAAGCAGCAATAGCAAAATGATGAGGACCCAGGATCCTTTTGTAGTTCATTACATATTCAGACTCACATTGTTCCCTAAGAAAGCTTATTCTCTTAACCAATAATTTTTAACTGGAAGGTGGAAATTTTCATAATACCCGAGAAATGTACTGACTATCCTGACACAGCCCGACTATAAGGATGTAAATTGCTATTGCTATATGCTATAAGGATGTAAATTGCTTTCCTTTGATTGTATTACTTCATGAAAAGATACTGTCAAGAGAAACTTTGATGTTCCTACAGTGTCTTTTTTGACTAAGAAAATATGAGATTGCTATAAGCTAATCAAATATTGTCCTGATGTTTTATGTAACTACAGCCCAAGCTCAAGCCAAGTATATAGGAAACAATGGAAAGTGCTAGCATACACTGTGACAGCTGACCTTTTTTTAATCTGGACACAAGTTATTTGGCTCATTAGCATGTTTATTTATTTAATATGATGCAAAAATCTCCATTGCAATTCAAGTGGGTAATTATTACAGCTTATTTGGAATTGCTATGTGTTGTTCACATTCTACGTAATATAAACACAGAAGCCTGCTACCATGTCTTCTTTATTAAAATACTTTCTTTATTCTACACAGTGTTGGCAGTTAATTTAAAAACAAGCATCACCTTTGAATTCACTAATTAAATTTGAAAATAATATGGCAGTATGATAGTTTGATTCATTATTATAAGCATAATGTCCAAAATTCGGCTTTACTGAGTAGCTTTTAAGGAATTAAATGTTAAAAATGTTATTGTAATTCTAAGCAACTATAAAACAGACTACACCTGGCTGTATTCTGTACAAATATATGAATAAATACATGTATGCAATTAGTTGGTACTTACACAATTATCTGCAGACATAACCAATTACACGTGTCTTTTCATGTTTTTGTATAATCATATATTGACAGCATTAAAAATGGAGGTATGGTATAGAACAGTATATACATAAACAACATATACATGTATACTTCAGATAAATATAAACCTTTGTATTCTTCATGCATGTATGTATCTTGATGTCACTGTCCAAAGTCCAATGACACTTTTCAAACGCACTGAAAATAGTACTCAAGCAAGAGCTTAGCTTCAAAATGTAAATGAAACCAATTCTAGAAAGACATACATAAATATATACACATGCACATACATACATATATATGTATATATATATATTGCTGTGGCCTCAGATAAAGTTCAGTATTTGATATTGATATTCAGTACTATGGAATGGATTATTAGAAGGAAGAGTTCTAACATCTAGCTTGGAATTTTAAATTGAGTTCACATTCACCAATTTGTGAAGTGGTATTCAAAGAGACTTTGCTTGTTTCCTAAACCTGTCTTTTGCCTCCAGTCTTGACCTAGTAAAAAATAAGTGCATATGCACTGAGCATACACTTAGTAACTGATGGTCATTGGTTAGTTCACAGAATGGTCTTTTCACTAGTGTAATACACTCTACTGTATTTGAATTTAAAAAAAAAAATATATATATTCTTTCTCCTCACACAATTCATAGAACTTTCTGTAAGTAAAAAGAATCATAGAGAAGTCACAAGTAGTACAGTAATCCCATCTATTTTGCACCCAGTCAAATCTTGATTTTTCTCTGTAACTTTGATCTATGCATTTTAATTTTAAATGATCAGGTGTTAGCATTGCACTCTATCTGGTGGGAGAACACTTTAAACACTGCACAGCCTAGGCATTAGAGAATCATCTTCCTATTTATCCTCACTTACCTTTATATGATTTTAGAGGTTGTTCTAGATATGCACAAATAATTTTTTAATTTTTCAGTATAGCTGTTGTATTTTTGCTTGAGTATTTAGTAAAATTAAATATATTTAGCTCTAAAATTTATTTCAAATGGACTTGCTGCTTTAATATTGAAATTCACAGAACTACCTACAATGTTCAATATCATCACATATTTGTTTTGCTGTGAAGGTTAATTGTTCCTCTATGGTGAAATAGGGGATCTTAGATAAAGAGTACAGTTATTTAGGTAAAAAGAAAATTGCAGTCACATTAAAGAGGATTGCTGAAAAATATTCTAATGATCTAACTTTTGTTCTTCATAGAAAACAAAAATTTTTAACATTCCTAGAAGAAATAGCATTTTCTTAAAACTGCAGCACTTTTTCAGCTCTACCAAACTTTAATACAAGAGGTGATCTGAATTTGAATCAGATCCAAGCTTTCTACCCAAATGTTGCAAATCCACCAGAATCAGCATCACTAATTGTTTAATATAATAGATATTTTATAAAACCTGACAACATTAGTAGAGATTTTTTACAATCGCAGATTAAGCCTTTTATGGAGAATCACAAATGACAGTCAGGTTCAATAGAACAAAGATTTCATCTAATATTAGTTTCTGGCAAGTCAATTTGCAAGATTATTTTTGCAGATTAAATTAGCTGTATTGGGAGGTCACACTCTTACTTCTAAATCAAGAAAGAGAGACAGTTGCATAATAGCATAAGGCTGTAGATATATTATTAACCAATCTTTCACAATAAGGAAATTAGCTATTCACCAAGAAGGGGTGAATAAAATAAAAAGGTGTTGTATAACACAATGAATATCTCTTAGAAGAAGCTGGAGAAAGGCCAGCTGAGTAGCACTAAGAGTGCAACCTGTCTGTATCTTAGTATTCAATCTCTGGAAAATGTAAGCTTTTAGCTAAGATACCACATTTTAAACTGGCTTAGGTTCTATCTATTCTGGGCTGCATGATATTCTTAAAAATGTGACTTCAGACTACTTAATTAATCAGAAGCTATCAGTCCATCAGTAGTTTGTGACTTATAACATCCAGGCAAAGCAATTAATTTGGATTTGAAAATTGCCACTAAATTTAAAGTGAGTCTTAATGTTTTACATATGTTTAAATTTATGTTTTAGAAGTCTAGTTATTTTTTACTTCTCAGAAAAGTTCTGGATACAATTATTCAGTATATTATAAGACGTGCATAGAGATTGAGACAAAAAAATCTAGAGAAAAAAAAAAAGAAGGGAAAAAACCAAGTAATTCAATTTACAGACAAGTAATATCTTGAATTAAACAATCTCCTGTCTGTTTCCCAGGACCTTTTGCCATAAATCAGAAAAATCTGCTTGAATCTTGTCTTCCACTTGTCCAAAACCTGATTATCTTGCAGGGACAACACTTGTTCACACCCAAACAACTACGGCTGTTATAAAAAAATAATGAAAAATCAAAATCCTAGAGATTTTTTGGGTTAACTAAAGAACCTTTAAGCCTTATTGCAAAGAGTAACAGGGCTGAAAATGGCATGCCAAAGGTCAGCAATCAGTATTTTTTAATTTACTTATTTAAATTTACCAGCAATATGAAACACCCATAGAGAAGTTATTTAACACTGTTATCTATTCAATTAATTTATCACACTGAGATCCTTGGCCAAGAATGGAACTCCAAAGCAGTGTGACAGACAAAGTAAATATAATAACTGGCATGTTTTTTTCCTCACAAAAGCATTTGTATTTCATCTGAAAGTGCAAATGAATATATACCAGGGAAAGGTTTCCTGTTTTACAACAATGTTTAGTCAGGGACATTATCTCCCCTCCTACTTGCCTACCTCTTCTACAGATCATTGCTGGTCTCCTTTCCTACATCATGGATACCCCATCCCTGGCATTGTTCAAGGTCAGGTTGGACGGGGCTTCAAGCAACCTGGTGTAGTGGAAGGTGTCCCTGGCCATGGATGGGGAAATTGGAACTTGATCTCCAAAGTCCCTTCCAACCCAAACTATTCTGTGATCTTTAACTTGTTTATTCTAAAGATTTTCTCTAATTGATAGAAACCTATCCAAATGTGTGTTTTCTTCTCTAATGCCATGTGACTGCAGTTCCTTATTGGCAGGTGGTGAGTAATGGATGGTTTATTTTTAAAGTAAATGTGCATAATCACTATGTTCTTGTTTCTGATGGCAAAATCAGTAGGGAACTGTGGGTCAGTATAGTAGCAAATGCAGTATCTACAAATTTTGCTAGCTGGAAGCTGTAACTAATAGAAATACAAAGCCTAACTAGCCTTTGAAATTAACCATAAGTGGTCTTTTTAAGACAATCTTAGGCACTGACTGCTGACCACTGTGGAAGAAAATTAAGCACCAGATTTTTGAAAGAATCAGAAAAATGAGGAGGGGAGAAAGAGGAACCGTAATGAAGACATGGAAGATTTTTAAAGCAGCATTTAGTCAATTGTATCCTTCATCCTTTTAATTTTGTTGCACTTTTCAGATGTCTGTTTAAAAGACAATGTTCCCTTAACTGCTTCAAGCTAATTTTTTGTGTTGTACCTTCTATTGCTTATGTGTCTCATATACTTCAGTTCTCACTCCTTTCATTATCTTCTTGTTCATTGAGCTATTCCTATTAATTTAATTATCTGCTTTTGCTTTCCTTTCATTCAGTTTTACTTTCACTTGTCCTTATTATCTTCTGTCATGTTAGTTCCCTGCTGTTTAATTCTTACTCCTCTCCAGCACCAGTAAAGGAAGCATTTGCCCTGAGTTCAGTCAGCTGTGGAAGGACCTTTAGCTATCACTAAGATTTTCTGTGACAGGCAAAAGAGTACCTTGCCCTTGCACTATGCCATGAGTGGCTGGTGCTGACCTCAGGAAAAATTCTTCCTTCCTCCGTGGTATATAGAAAATTTAGTGCATCATTGACTACCAAACACTTTGGTGGGTTTGGTGTGATTCCCCCCCACCCTGTTTTAATTTTTTTTTTTTTTTTTTTTTTGGGGGGGTAAANNNNTTTTTTTTGGCAGGGTGTGAAACAGTAATAAGAGTTCCAGGAATATAAGATCAAAAAGAGAATCTGGGACCCACACTGTAATACCTCTCACTAACTTGCTTACTCCTCTATCCCTCACTACCTTGGTGACTTTACCCTGTCATACCCAAGCCAATATCCCACAGGCTTATGGAACAAGAGTAATCTAGAGTATGAAGAGCATGGACACTAAAGTACTCATACAGTAGACATCAGTATTGATTCTGGTAGCTGTGAATCTGTTTAGGCATTGGTGCGCTACTCAAAACCTCAGTGTCTAATATCCAATCTTCTTAGGAAAATGAAAAATTTTCCAGGGTATTAAAGTCCCTCTTTTGCTTCTGGAGAGGACCCACACTTATCCCTAATCCCTTGCTTGCAACATATCTATAGATGTCCTTCCTGTTTTCCTTAATATCCCCGGCCACACTCAATTCTTACTGGGCTTTGGCTTCCCTAAACTTGTCACTAGCTTCCCATACAATTCCCCTGTATTCCTCTCAGGCCACTTACCCATCATGTCTATTTCCTGAAATCTGCTTTTTTCACTCTGAATTTGCACAGCAGCTCCTTATCAATCTGAGGTTTCCTGGCATTTTTACCCAATTTTCTCCATGTTGATATGCATTGCTCATGAGCTTGGAGAAGGTGATCCTTGAAATTCAGTCAGCATTTTTTGGCCCCTTTACCTTTCAGGACTCTATCCCATGGGACTCTACTGAGCAGGTCTATGAAGAGACCAGGGTCTGCATTCCTGAAGTCAAGGGCAGTGAGCTTTCCTATTAGTCCTGCTTTCCTTTAAAGCTTTAGTGTATTTTAGTGACTTTGGAGAAGCAGCAGAATGACCTAAAACTGGGATTAGGATTCAAGTCTTGGAAATTTCATTCCTGTTCCTACGTGCCTTAAAGAAAATAGAGAAATTAAGTCTCAAGTACACCAAATTGCAATTTCTTTATTTGATCTATTTGGAAACAGCAGCCTAAGACACTGGCTGAGTAATTCTCTGTCAAAGCAATAAATGATGACTTTACACATATGCACACACATTTATATGCCTGGGTATTGAACAGTTTGACTAATTTCAAACTGTCCGGCTTAGAATTAACTCCTAACATTATAACAGATTTGTCTTGGAAATCTGGATTTTAAGTGGAACCAAGTAAGAGGCAGAGTGCCATCAAAAAGTATTAACAAAAATATATCTGGCAGTAAACAGACTGGATGCTAATTAAATCTTTTCTCCCCTGCCCTAGTCATGAATCTTAACTTATTCTTGGATGAATATCAAAGCTAATCAACATTTTACTACTTCAACATTTTCTTCAAAGCAGTACCAAAAGTGGACCAAGGATGACTAGAATTTACATTTTGATTTAGTAATAAGGTATCAATATTCACAGAGACCTTTCCCCCTGGCAGATAAAAATATTTTAAATTACTATTTTATTTCAGGTTTAGTGAATTTTCTCCTTATTTGGCCCTATTGCTGAAAAGGCTTCTATATATTCCTGAATGTAAAACATGTCTACAGTCCCAGTAAGTTAATGGGATATTCCATACACTTTTGGTTAAACAACAGTGTTTGCATAAGAGCTATAAGACTGAATTTGTATGAAGTTTCACTTAGATTGTCAGCCGTATGAGCAGATTACTCATTTGACAATAATGATTTATAATACTCATCTAAAATCCTTTGAGCTTTGTTTTCATAAATTTTTTCATAGGACGAAAGAAATAAATGGGCAAGTAGAAACTATTTTTCCCTTTTTTTCCCCCTCAAACTTAAGTCAGCCTCCAGAATTATGGAACTTTATCCCTGGACTTTTAAGTCAAATATCTTGAAGGAGCGAATAATCTTTTCTCAGTGTTACCTTTCTCCTGATTTACTTCACTACTTCACTCTCCATGGAAAACTACAGAAACTTGCACTGTGCAGTGCAGCTGGGAACAGGGCAGCCTAAAATGTTCACTGCATTTTCCTCCTGATAGGACAGCAGAGCAGGAAAGTGAATTGCAGTAAATAATGTGCCTTGTGTGAGTACTTGTTCCACCCTTATTGCTGTGATCTCTTTACCTTAGATCCTTTTAATGCTGATACAGCTTATTTATGTGTTGAAATCATATCCAGAACAGTCATGTATGTGTCCAGGAGTAAAAGAGACAAAATCTCAAATTTCTCCTAAGTCAGAATTATATTTGTAGATCCATAAGAGGCTAAAACTCAGATGGGGCACTAAATTGCAGATATTAACTTCATCAGCTGATACATGGAATGTGCAGACTATTAATATGTATAACTATGGACCAATGTCTAAAAAATCTGATGTTAATGTAGACCCCATAGAATGTCAACATATGCAATTCTATCAATAATAGGTTCGCTTCATGTTAAAATCACATCATTGTCATTATTCTCCTTAGGGCATTTTAGAGTTTTATCCAGTAATGAGAGTCATACTTCATACTTAAATTTACTTATTATCCCAACTCCACTCCCAGATTCTCCTTTTTACCCTGAGCTGACCCACTTCCCACAGCACCAGTACCATTAAGTTTTTCTGTGCCAAAAAACTGGCACAAAGAGTGGTCTGAACACCTACAAATTCAATAATTCACCAAAACAGCCTGCAGACAGAGAAGTGTTTATATCATAGTTTTACAAAAAGAGAAATTGATGAAAAAACATGAAGTGTCTTGTTCAGTTCCATGGAGCTATCAAAGCTAGTGCCAAGGTTGGATTCACTCATGATTCATATCCCTGTTCTCTAAACACAAGAAGATATCACTCAAGGTCCATGAAAGCCCTGACTGCAAGAAAAGGAAACCAGCATGTTTCTGCAATGTCTCACAATATTCTAAATCCTTAGGATACAGAGAAACAGGTGAGCATGGACCAGAATGTGAGCATGAAAGCCATGGTTAAGTCATAAAAAGGAACAGCTGCTTGGGTCAAAATCTTGCATTTGAAACTGCAGGAGCACAAGGCAGAAGCATATAACACTTGACAGGAAACTTGAAGTTAAAAAAATTTCCAAGCCAAAAGATAAAGCAATCCAAGAAAATTCTCATAAAAGCATTTGGCATTTATATTTGGAAGCTGGCATTGGTTTAAAGTAGAAATTATCCTGAACTTCAACAAGGACACAGCATGTGATCTAATACTGTGTCTTCCTTGAAATTTATCAGTCATAATTCAGCTGACTATTTCTATTTCTCACTTCAGCCTAAATCAGTTTTTTGGTCAATTCTATTTCAGGGCCTCTCTTCCAGTCTTCTCTTTAAATCACGTAGTTTTTTCAGGTGCACCTAGCTGCTTCAAATTTGAAATCTCTTCAAGTTTAATTAAGTTCACCATTTCCATTGTTCACTTAGAGCTGCATCAGTTTTTTGAATTGCTTTATTTTCACTGTCTGCTTCAATTTCTGGACTTAAATCATATCAGTTTTATATCAACTTTTCAATCACTCTTAGACATCTATTTTTACATCTTGCTTTAAATCACATCAACTTTCATACTGATGTAAATTATATAACCTATTGCTCTTGTTATATTGACTTAAAAAGGATTTCCAGTTTGTATAAATCTATGTATATTTGTTATGTTTGCAGTTCATTTATGTGCTGTGGTGAACTAAAAATTAAATGAAAATTATTTTCCATATGGAAATATAGTATCTGGAAACATAGGATTCTTAAAATATAATGTTTGTCCTTAACAAAGACCTAAAACAAAGCTTCTGAAATTAATGGGAGTGTTTCCAAGTAGCATTTAGGAGAAATGCAAGGACAGCATTTTAAAAGAAATATACTCCCAACGTTATTAAACTCAGATCCATTTTCACAGGAAAGATCAAATATGAGATAAATTTAGGATAGAAGTTAAATTTTAAAATAGACATAAATTATGAACTGAAGCTATTTTAGTAACACCTGTTTCTAAATGACAAGATAAGTAATGTAAGCAAATATAGCTTACCAAGCTGATCTGAAAGAAGGAAGACAAGACCAAATTTGGCTCTGACTTAATCAGAAAGTCAAAAAAGAGTTGACTAACTCCACTACAGTTACTTCTCTAGAAAATAAATACATCTGCCTTTTTTTCTGACCCTGAAGACAAAGAACGTAGGGTCAGAAATGGTGCTATGCCCAGTGTTCTACCGATCGTAATCAGTCTGGATTTTCAGCCATGTACTGCCTGCTATATAGTTATATTTTTCAAGTTAAACATGGAGATGTTAGAATCTTATTACTCAGCTACACAGAAAAATAGATTGACATGCAGGCATCACTCTTTCAGCTTGGGGGACTTTCTACTATTATCCTGAATTAGGCACCAAGTTGGGTGTCCTGCTAAATACAGATACCTGAGCTAGTTACCTTCAGAGCCAATGGAAAGAAAATGGCATGTCATGGTATGTCTCATCTCATCAACTGAATGACACCCAAAAAATGCCTATTCCTTTGTGAACAAAAAGTACTGACTAAATAATCCTAAAGCAGCTAGCTCAGGCATAGAATTCTGCACTAAAAGTATCTTTGGCTAAGCAAGATGCAGAACAGCCATTGTGCATAAAGCACAGTGCAATGCACAGGGGCTCCCACAGGATCAGTATTTATACTGTGCTCCGGTGTAGAATGATGTGGCAACGTGGCTGATGGCTTGTGCTGATCACAGATCTTAAGCTACATCAGTTTGATACATATAATTATGTGGGAATGATCAACGTCCATACACAAAAAGATTCAGATAAATCCTAATCTTTATTAAATGGAAAATGGCTAAATAGTGAAATCAAATAAACGCACACAAAAACCCCCAATGGTTTTCAAATTAATCTGCTCCTCATAAGTGAGAACAGCCTAGACTTCCAAGGATGGGATTGCTCAAAATTAGCATGGTAGTAATGTGATCAACAAGACAAGTACTTTGTAGTAGAGGGACAAAAGAATGTATGTGTGGTTGATCCTAGGAGGCATCCAAATCATGGTTCTTTAGAGAACAATGATGAAGATAAGCACAAGGAACTGTGAATAAGTAGCAGTTATTACAAAGTCCATGAGGATGACTGGGGAAAAAAACCCCAAACAAACAAAATATGCAGCATCAGGAACAAAGAAAACCTCTTTTTGGGGTAAAGGATTGAGTAGTATAAGTGCATCTGGAATAAGGAAGATGACAATTTAACTTCACTGCCAAAGACCTATCAAGCCTGCTCACCTTGGTTACATGAACTTAGCATTGCCAAGGGCTGTAGCTGCTGTTTCTAACAGTACAGAATCAACTCCATGGACCTGATTTTTTTGGTGTTATCATCACTCCCAAACCAATTTCTGATTCCCTAAATGATACAAATCTTTATCTATAGACAAATATATTCAGTTGCAATACTTACAAATTTAGCATATAAATTACTATTACTTTGAAAAAGATATGAACAGAGGCTCGTTCAAAATAACAAAAACAAAACCCAAAGCTAAAGTGTGTGAATCACAACTGCTGCAGTTATCTGTGTATCAGAAATTCCTTAGTGTCTTGAAAGGAAACATGGTATGTTTTAAAACTATCTGGTTAAAATTGGAGGCTTAAAATAATTATAACTAGGACCACTGAATGACAAATATTTGTTGCCTAGTACGTAAAATGAAATGTGTAATAAATATAATATAATAGATGCCTAACCATGACAATGTTTCCAATAAACAGTATTAAAATTTTAATATAACATTTTTTCAGGGACTACCAAGAATTTTTTAGTGACATAGAATGTTGGTCCAATCAGTAAGTTTTCTTAAGGAGGAAAAAAGACTTTTTTATTAGGCCTGTCTCCTTGGGGTATAAACAATGAAGTTTTTGCTGCCTAAAGTAAATGAGAAGGTAGATACAGAAAGAGCAAGATTGTCAGGACGGATTCTTTGTCCTTTTAATACAAAGGTATTTCCTTCTTCCCTTTGTTTCTTCATCCAGGAACAGGAAAAGGTGATCAAAAGGCTTTGGAATGTCTTCCTTCTCCTTCAGTCTTGGATCAGAGCTGAAAGTCCTGCTGTAAACAATTTCTTCTGCACCTCACTGTAAGAGATAAGATGGAAAACTTGGTGGGGAAAGAAGTGAATCCACCACTAACCAGATGATGAAAAAGTGATTGATGTAGGACTCACATATAAAAATGGAACCTGTGAAGTAGGTAGAATAGCTGAGAAAATGCAAGAACTGGACAGCTTAATTGATTAAATGAAAAGGAATTATGGTCTGAAGGGACAGAATTATTTTGAGGAACAGGTCTAATTCCAGAGGATCAGCACGAACAAATCCTTCAAGGCTGTCAGGCTAAGCAAGGACCAAAGTCATCTTTCTGACACATGCATGGTAAAATGTATTTTTACATAAATCACTTCAGGAATAACCAGGAATTCCAGAAGCAGAGTGAATCAACCACCTCTTATCATTGGAATACTGTGGTAACACAACAAAGAACATGCATCCATCATAAGAGGAACACATCACTGACAACAAATTCACATCTATGTAGACTTGCAGACCACTGAAGTATGAGCAAGGTGTAAAGCATATCAGCAAATATAAAAATGTTCTTAAGCAACTCCTAGAGGGAAGAAGGAAATCACCAAGATCACCATCATAGTCTCAAAATAATATTATCGTATCATATCAGATAGTATAATTTAATATAAGATAATAATAATATTATAATATATATGCGTATATTCCCCCTTCTGCCTTGTGCACTGAAATTGAATGGTACAAAAGGAAATAGAATAGGCAAGCCAGGGAAAGTTAGTTTATTTAACCTTTTAAAGGCACATATTTTGAACTGTCATTGTTAGTATCATTGCAACTGGAGGAGGAATAATTCTTTGGTTACTTTGTTAGATCTAGCACTACAAATATGTTCTTGCTTTTGAGTTAAAAGTATGTTCAATTTATTCCTAAAAGGCTTTTGAATGGGAAAGGCTGGTAGAGATTGGATAAAGGAAACGTATTATGCTTTACAAGTTAAAAAAAAAAAAAAGGAAAAAGAAAAAGAAAAAAAAAAGATCCACTTTGGTTGAATGAGGACTGTGTGGAAGGACATCTTAATCCTAACTAATCAAATTATCTTGGAGGTAGAGTTGGGATAGTGCACCATTTTGTAAGTTGGTGAAAAGACCTTTTTGACCCAAGCAAAGCAAGGACTCCTCATGTCTAATCCTAGGTGCAAGACCTGACCAAGAGGTTTAACATTGTCATGTGCAGGAAATAGAGAGCTCTGAATAAAATGCAAACAGGTTGGATTTTTGGTTTTTTTTTTTTTAATATTCACTGTAGGTTTCTCATTTTTTAACACCTGACAGTGATTTTTTCTGGAATAAAAAAAAATATTATAGATTTGACTGTAGCCTGTTCTTCTATCACACTTACTCTGAAGATGTGTGGCAGAATTGTCAGCATGTATACTATTACTCAAATGGACTTGGGTGTTTGTGCAGAAAATATTTAAATTTTGTAACTATTTATGTTCTTTTATATATGTTCCTTTACACTGAAATAATTCCTAATTCCACAAATTCTTCCATAAGTTTTAGCTGAAACTATTCAGTACTTTACATGATTTTAATTCTGTAACCTGTCTAAAAGCAGCTTTGCTAATTAGACTGAGATAGCTATACACTATAGGAGTGGCTATTTTGATTGCTGTGATTATACACTCTTCTTTAGGAATGACAAAATCATGGAATCATGGAAGTTGGAAGAGACTTTCAAGATCATCTGGTCCAAGGGTCAACTCAGCACCCCCACAATCACCACTAAATCATATTCCTAAATGTCACATCAAGACCCATCCTGAACACTCTACTAACACCCTGGGAAGGGTGCCTAACCACTCTTCTAGTTAAAAAAAAAAAAAAAAAAAAATTCTAGTCTCTAATTTGAACCTCTCCTGGCACAAGTTAAGGTCATTTTCTTTCATCTTTTTACTCGAGACTTGGCAGAAGTTTTTCAGATAGGTGAGAAAGATCAGTGAGGTCCTCCCCGAGCCTTCTCTTCTCTAAGCTAAACAATTACCATGCTTTCTTCAGAATTTAACAAATTAAAATCTTTAAGGACCACGAGGAGCAGAGATATTTGACATCAGCACCTTTTATACAGCAAGGGCAATTCCAAAACACCTGAATCCTGACAATAAAAAATGACAGTAAAATGTAAAGTTTTAGTGCTTTTTAAGAACATGGCTCAAATGGCCTATAGATTTACCCTGGCTTTAATTTTTGTGAATAGATTAGAAACTTTTTTTGTCATCAGTTATAATACTGAGGAAAGCTAAAATTGTACATTTCCCTTTACTAATTAGAGAGAGGCTTTAGCTCTTGTTATTTTTAATCACACCTCTACTTTGGCTACAGTCTAAAATCTGTCATCCAGAAATCCCTGAAGCTTACAGTGTTTTTTAGTCTGCTGAAAATACTTTTGCCTTTGGCTGCCCTTAGGGTTGAGGCTAGAAGAGCACAGGGAAGTATGCCAAGATCTTGGAGGGATGCACAAAGAACTCTACTGGGTCTGTGGTACTTTAAAACATTTTCTTGAAGGTGGGAAAATAATCATCAGAGTGTTTGAATATTGGGAAAAAAAAAAACCAACAAATTCAGTGAGAAAAAAATAATAAAATAGAAAGTACTTGTATTGCTTATAAGCTCTTGTATTCTACATCTGAGTGAAAATGTTAAACTCTTTTACTGAATACATAGCACCTCTGACAATATAATCTATGAATGAACTGTTAATAATTACTTTGCTCAAGAGAAAAAAAAATCCTTCTTCTGGTTTTATTATCTTCTAGATATTATAGTAAATTTGTTTTCATTACTATCATCAACAATTTTTACATTTCCCAATGGAGCAATTTTGTTACTTTATTTTCCTCTCCTCATCTTTAATCTTGGTTGCAACTAAAAAGGTCAGAAACCAAAAGGTAAATGAAACAACACTGTTTTCCTCAGCTCTATAGCATGCCAGTTGATCTACATACAGTGTGCACTGTCATTATTAGTGATCACTGATGTGTGATCACATTATTAGTGATCACTATTCAGCAATCTGAAGTGTGTTAGAGCAGCAGCTTAGATTGTGCTCAGTGTGTGGTACCTACAATTCTGCTTTCTGTCTGACACAGTTCAGATGAGCATGTGAAACTCTAGTAAGAGATAAAAAAACCCAAGGCCAGGATCAAAAGTAGTTCACAAAAGGCTGGCCCTAAAATAGTAGCTATCTACAAAGACAAAAAAACCCAAAACCCTTCTATCAAAGTACTTTCTGAAGCACTTATTTTTGGAAAAAAAAAATCTAACAAAGTAAACATTTTAATGGAAATATATAGGGAATATTTTTATTAAGAAATAATATTTTATTGTTTTAAAGGAAGCCTTAGAGTGCTGAAAAAAAAAAAAAAACAAAAAGCCCCATATACAGCTTGGCTCTCCTAAAGAGTCTGGTTTTCCAGGTGCTTTGACGTTCCTTAGGGCACTCTATCCCTGCAGTCTGAGAACTAAATTAAGCTTGGATGTTTGGAGTTACCGAGGCTCCCTGCAACCCCTTGAGTGAATCTGGTCGTTGTTCTTTAAACCAATTAATTAAAAAATATTAGTTGCATCCCTAAAAGTCCACGTTATACTGCACCTCTCAGCAACATTGTGTTCAGATTCCTTACGATGCTGTATTTTACTGGAATCATCACAGTCACTGTAAAGGTGACAATCTCCACATAAACAAGAAAAAAGTAGGCTTGGCACAAGCACCAGTAAACAAAATATAGCAGCAGGCCAGAGCAGGAGAAAAACCAAAATAGAAAACCAAGCTGAGAACATAAACATGACCTAGTATGACATTCTCAAAATGACAGACACTCAGGACTGTTAACTATTTACCAGTCCTGCAATTTATTAAATTTGATGACTTTGAAGAGGAACAGTACAAAGCTCAGGAATTTAGAGCACTGCTAGCAGTGTAGAAGTTCTGTGCTACTACACTGCAGAGAAATTAATTTTCTCTATTCAGGAAAAAAAAGAAAAGGGATGTGATGAGCATGTCAAATCAACAGGGAGTTTCTGCTTTATATCTGCTTCAAATTAAACACTAATGGATATTTTGACATGTATGTTATACAAGATATGTAGATTATTGTATCTATGTTATGCCTCAGCTGGGTTCGTAGACAAGTAAAATGAACACCATAGGAATGCATACTGAAATACACTGCTGGAACATACAAGCAGTAAGATAAATTAGTGTGTATTTCTGATATTGCATAAAAAACTTACTTTGTAAAGTTCAAGAATGAAGAGAAAATATATCTTTTCTTGCAGGAAATGAGAATTTTAGAAAAAAATTCTGCACTTCTTGTTTATCATATAACGGCAATGTTTGTTTTAATGTAGGTAGAGTATTATGTATATATATTTAAATCTCATGGTTTGTTGAGCCACATGTAATAAACTCAGTGAATCACTGTATTTACAGCCTTGAGAAGAATTAATTATAATCCCATATCCACAACAAGCTTTAAACACTTTAATTTGCATAGAAAATGCAAAAGCATTTTCCAGATCTTGACTGTCTCTGAAATATAAATAATTGCATTTTCCGTGATAAGAAGCTGGTATTTTGCTTCTCTATCATATGGTAGAGCAGTGACTTCCTCCATCCCGAGTGATTACACAAGTGAACATTATGATCTTTCTTCTTCAGTCTTTCTTCTCATTCTGTCCTCTTAAGGTAACAGAGATACCATTCCTAATAATTACTTGGTAACTTAAAAAGTAGTAGAACATACTCCTTAGAGTCAAATGAGTCAGCTCTGATAAAGTAAAAAATGCTGGCAGCTTCTATGCCCTGTGCCTGTGTTTTATAGTCTATTTTCTAAATGAAAATATCTAGAAATACCTACACAATCCAAAATGCCCATAATTCAGTGATATACATACATTTTTTTACAGTTTTTCGAGAGAAGTATTTAAATGTGCTTAATTTTTTTCTGGATACAAGTAGGTCGTAGTTTCTCCATGTTTCCCTTGACCAAATTTAGATAAATAATCAGGACTTGATCTTTTTCTTTGTGCTGTTTTTTGTTTTCAACACATGAAGCCATTGAAGACATTTTCAGCCAAGAGGAATATAAAAATAAGGGTGTTGAAGTGTACAGACAGTCATGAATATATCATACCAGAAAGAGCTAGCTGTTTTAGGATATCATAGATGTTCATCAATTTAAAAATGCATTACTGTGTCACCACATTTCTTCATATAATGTGTTCATACAATTTTCTCTAATTGTAAATGCACCATGACAAAAGATTCCTGATTGGATTTTTCATATATTTCTATGAGCTTGGCAATAATGATAATTCTATGATGAACAGAATTTTGCAAATTCATTTTTTTCATTTATTTACTCTTTTGATTGTTATCCTTATACAAATATAAAAGAACACTGAGTCAGCAGAAGTTAAATTTTCTTCAGTACATTGGATAGTTAAGCATATTATGCAGTTGGATTAAAAATGCTGGTAATTAGAGTTATTGAATCTGGCTGGAAACAATTACATTAATTTCCGCTGATTTTATCACAGTGCTCAAAAACATTATCAAACATAAAGATAAATGCATGAAATCCCACTAATATAAGGTTTTATTAAGGCTGTAAAACAAAGCTAATCAATGAAGGAGGGAATGTAAAATAACCTATATTTTTATTGGTGTCTCTTTGTTTTTCTCTAAGCTCATGACGAGAGGATGTAGGCCTGGATTCAACCTTGGTGTAACTCCACTGAAGTTAGCTGAGATACACCAAACGTGGTTTTGCCCCAGAGGATTTTAGATTCATTTATTTTAAATGAAGTCTATACATATTTTAAAATGAGCATTGCCCTTCAGAATGCCAAAGTAGTGAGTGTAAAAAGAAAGACATCCTGAAAGATAAAAGAAAATGTGTGTGATATGAAGTAGTTTAAGACAGAAAGTCAAACAACTTAACCACATTTCCAGCCTCATTCATCTGACTCACTTTGCTTATGCAATGCTTGTGAATTAAACTCTGGTAAAGATAGGAGAGGGCAAATCATATGCACCTTGTGTTTCTGGTTGACTCGGAACCTTCCGAAAAGGGACTGCATCATTTACTTGTTAGGCATGCTGCCACATTCAGAAAAAGAGAAAGAAAGAGATTATGTCTTTAGATACAGTGCCACTCCCCAGGACAAAAGGGTGGGTAGAGTCTTCAGTTCACTTTTGTTAATGTGTTTACAGCCATATATCTGCTGTCTGAAGAGAGTTATATGCTGCACAGAGATGTGCATGTCCAGTCCTTCCTCCAAATCTTCCTTCCCACTGTGTAGAAACATGGGAGAAAATGCAGAGATCATGGAATGCTACCTTACACTGCTGTCAGAGATGGAAGTTAATTTTTAAAAGGATGTAAGGATCAGTTGCTGGGTTCATATTGCTACATGAATTGCAGATCTAGCAATGAACTTTAAAGTGTTCAGAGTACCCTCTTCCAACTACCCTGTTGTTTTCTAGCCAGGTGTATGCCCCGGAGTCCCCCTCTTGGCTTCCAGATGCTGCTTCAAAAGACTGCTAGTCTCCTGAAAGTCCTGAATTGTGTCTGTCAGCTTCATGATAAACTATGAGACATCATAGGGCAAAAAAAAATACAGCTGTAGCTGGCTGTGTATGAGCTACTGTACCTCCTTCTATGAAACACAAGGAGGGAATCAGTACCACTTGCTACAGTCTGAGTGGGATGGAGAGGAAGGCATAAAATATGTTTCTTTTTTTGCCATCAGCTGAAAAGACTGAATCTACTTGCATGTGAGGCTACATTAGAAACCATATCTCCATATCAACCATAGTTACAGGACTCTTTCCCTGAGGCAAACAGTGATTATGAATTCTTGTTACTTGTGAGAGGTTAATAAAGGATTACAATTCCTTTGAAAAGTAAGGAGCTTTTTGTCAGTTTTTGTTTATGTGTTTTTGTGCTTATGCAAGGCTGTTCTCCTGTGGCATGTTCAGCAGGATTAAGCTTTCCTATAGTAAAGGCAGTGCTTTAGGAATCATGGCAGGCAAATTTACAAATAAGTACATTATATCTAAACAGGGAAGAAGAAGATGCCTGTTGGGCTGTAGCCAGCCTCCCCTACCAGTGAGCACATATACCACTCTCAGCATGAAATTACAGCCAGCTGGGATGTGTGAACATGCTGCTTCTGTTTTACACAAGAAACTGTGATGTTCTTCAACATGTTTTGCCTGGAAAAACCACTATGAAGAAATCAAATCACTTACACTGATGACATACTCAGGTTGGATTTGGTGGTGTATTTGAAGACCTACAGTTTACAAATGCTACATATTTTGTTGGCTACATCTCTACTTGCATTAATCAATTAATTATCAATAATTACAAGCAACTACAAGTAACCTACAAGTCAGTACTGAGACATCAGACCCTGGATATACCAAATTTAGGAATTCACCATTAATTCATTAAAGATTAATTTTTCATGTTACCTCTGCTACAGGCTGGAAAGTGGACACCAAAAGAGCCAATATCTCAAAGGAGAGGAATTTGAGATTCTGATAGTAGAATACATTGAAGAGAAAGAAGTTTATAGTTAACTTATGTGTCATAAATATGTCTTCCCTTTGCTTAGGTACAAAGCTGACATGTTGAGTTAGGCATTCAGGTAAGATTTGGTTTCAGATCAGAAAATCTCTCATACAGGTATTCCAGTTAGTCTGTTGCAAAGGTTCAACTATGTCTCTCCTGTAGAACTGGCAGGATTTTGGTCCATAGGTATTGTGCACAATGAAAGATGTAATTTTTTTCCTTAAATTCCTATTGGTTTCTTCTGAGTTCTATAATGAGTTTGGAGAAAGATCACAGTAACATGAGGATTGTTACACAGTTATTTTGGAATGAGATTTTGCAGACTATGTTTATGCTGTTGTGTTTCTAGAGCAGCAGGTACAGACACAAGTGACTGGGAGACTACCAGCTATGCTGAATGCACACAGAAAAATACTTCTTCCCTCTCCCTACTCTCAATTTGTTATTAGGAAGATTGATAGTGGTTTCTCATGTTAAGTATTACAGATACATTAAGAGCCAGAAACTCTTACTGAATTACTTCCTTCTAACACAAACAGATGTGTAAACTAATTTCATCTGACCTGCAGCCAGAAAATGCTTATATTACGAGTCTCCCTCTTCTTCCTATAACTTTTCTCTTCAACTGCAATTTTCATTTTGATTCCAGGAGTAATCTGTAATCTGCTACATAAATCTAAACTGCATTTTTTTAGATTGAGGAACACTATACTGTTTATCATTTATTAAAAATAACAGTGCTATTACTGAACTAAAGCAGATGTTAATACCAATCTAACATAGTTAATTGGCTCATCTATTTTGATATCTAGAATTAGACCTCAACAGAAATAATAATTTGGAGATGAAGAGCTCAGATCTGAACCCACATTTAGATAGATGATCAGGTATCAGCTCTTGCTGGGAGTTAGAATTTTTTGGGGGGATGGGATTGCTTTGTTTTTGTTTGTTTGTTTTTGCTAAGTATTGCTGATTTTAATTTTCTCGGAAAAAAAATGCAAAAAGAGGTTGTCCTTTAAATTCTACTAAATGAAAAATGCCTACAGTTAGTTCTCTTTCACTGAGGGCAGTACTCAGCCCTGTGGAAGTTCTTTATAAGCAGCACACTCAATTACTGCTTTGTGATGCATTCTGACCTTTTTATTGGTGCCCTGTATGTCCTTTTCACTACATCTGGGATATGCTAATCACTCTCCTGACACAGTCTGAAATTTATTGATCATATTATCCCTGAAATGTTTTCGTGGGTTTTTTTTTTTTTTTTTGCACTGGCTCAGCTCCCTGTTCCTTCTGCTGATTAAAAAATGTGTAAAGACTGTGTGTCTTTAGTTGGCATTAGCTTATGAATTCACACTCTGAGTCAAACAATTGTTGGAAGAAGTCCTGCATCTCTGCTGTGACTCCCTTTGTGCAACATACACTGTATATGCTTCACTGAAATCTCTGAAGATCACAAAAATTTCAGAACACCCACCTTCTGTTTTTATGAGTGAAAGGAGCTGACAAACATTGGAAGGATTAAGAAACTTTTTTTCTGATAGTCTAGATCCACCTAGTGAGCATCATTTATCCTTATTTCTAACTAGCTTCTAATTTAGTTTTTGTTATTTTGGGTTTTTTCGGGTTTGTTTTTGTTTTTTTTTTGTTTGTTTGTTTTTGGTTTTTTTTTTAATGGAGAAATCTCTGCAAAGAAAGAATTATACTGCTCTGCCCAGCAAAATTCTTCTGGGCAACTCTTATGAGTGACAAGATGAGGGATTCAGAAAAGTAAAATGCAACTTAGAAGCATTTTAACTCCTTTTTTCACTCCTGAGGTCTTTCAACAGTTCACAGACATTCTGGTCCTAATGTGAGAGAATATTCTATTGGCTTGTTCATAGGCATTTGCATTATGTCTCTAATTTTGCAGCTGCTCAGAAATGCTCTTTTTATGCTCTACAAGAGACACCAAACCATGCACAGGTTCTAAAGTTAATGCAATTTTGGAAATAAGTTTTGTCATAGGTTGTAGCTAGGGAAAAATGCCAGCTTTCTAACTAAATACTCCCTTATTTCATCAAATGAACATTTCTACACAAATCTGATCCATCTTCAAAAAACAACGCATTTAGAGTCTTTGCTCTAAATGTTAAAGTCACACAAAAAATAATTATCCAGTTTATTTCCATGACTTTAAAAGAAAATTTGACAGATACTGTCTTAATTGAGTATAAGAAGAAAAAGACAATCTTAACTAGGCACTGAAAATAGTCACAAACCTATTTTTGTACTGAACCTATTTAAATATGTAGAAATATTTTTTGCCTATATATTATGTTATCTTAATTTTCATACTGTGAAGGAAGTCAAATTTGAAAAGAAAATGAACAGTTTGCCCAGAGTCCCATCAGCTAGCACATGTGGTGTCACCCCAACCACCAGCACTGAGCTTCCTACTCAGTCTGGTGCCCCAAGTACTTGTTCTTTAGGTCCTGCACCATTCCCACTCCATGGCTGGAGGTCAAAGATGCCCACTCATCCCAGTAGCTGACACCACAGGCCAGGGGTACCCATACCAGTCTGAGTCCAGTAGCTGGCACCAAATTCCACTCACACACACACTGATCTCACCAGTAGCTGGCATTCAGCCGTCAATTGCACAAGTACCCACAAGGTAGAGAATGAGATTACACAGAAAGATAGTTAAGAAAAGGTTTAAGAATGAGAAGAGAGGATAGACTGAGGTGATCGGACACAGGGCTCACTCAGACAAGTGTGCTGACTGACCCCATTTTTCATGTAGCTGCTCCCTTTTATAACATTTTTTGTTTATCCCTCACTTTGTTGCTCCCTGCACATTGCCACACCAGTTGGCACGGTCCCACTGACCTCCTTCCATATACTGGGCCCTCAAGATCCTATCCATATCAGTTTCAGTGTCCTGGTTTTCCTGAAGCTTCCTGAAAGCACATCATTTAGTGCTGATGACCAGGTTTGTTTCCTGTTCTCTTTGTAAACATTAATTGCTCAGGTTCTACGTCTCTGTGTTGTCTTCCTCCCTTTCCTTATCCTTCCAGCTGAATAAAGGAACCTTCTCACCATCCATATGTCCTTATCAATTTGGGTGACAAAACACAACTCTTTATATCACAGCCCCTGTTATCTGTGTGGTCAGGTTTGTCTCTGTGTGCTCTTGTTTATGGTTCTTTTGACCAGATACCCTTAAAGGCACTGACAAGCCCCTTCCATATACCCTCACATGTGATTTTCAACCACACTAAAGCCACTTCAGAGGAGAATACACATGTAAATCATACAATATAAGAAGAAAGAAGAAACACATGGAGGGAATGTGATTTGAGACATCCTTTTATGAAAACAATTTGAATATATCAAGCAGAATCATATACAAAAAGAATCATATTATATAAAGCATAATCATCCTACAGTTAATGATGCATAAGGAAGAGTATCATAAACAGAGGAGGAAGAAGTTCGAGAAAGATTTTCAAACAACTCCTTTGTTAAATCTCTCAATTGAACTAATTCTTTCTCATATGTGCAATCACTTGAGGAACACTGGAAGTCTTACCTGCATTTACAGATTAAAATTACAACAAAAAAAAAACTTGCATGAATATACTTTATGCTGTAGGTTAAACTCACAGTTTATATTTAAACATTCAATTTTAAATATAAATGCTTAGCCAATGTTTTTTTTCAATAGTCTTTTATGAAAAAATAATTATGTCAGAAACAGATTCTGCTATTTCCTATAGATATTTTTCTCTGAAACTCAAATTTAGCAGAAAAAAACCCACTTTTACAAAGCATTAATTTAATGAAAACTATGAAGTAAATCTGTGAGCTTCTGCTCATACATAGATCTACTCTAAATATTCTCATATAGGGAATAAAAATGTATTTATGCTTCAAGTGTTGATAAAGCAGAGTAACAGTCATTTTTTTTTATTTTCTGACCTCTGATATATTCTTTCATTTGTTCCTTAAAGAATACCTTAACAGAGTCTCTACCTCATTTCATTCTCTTTTCTGCTCTTACTCTTGGATTTCATTGTTATATTGGTTGTTATTTTCTTTCCCACAGCTATAACTTCAGAAGAAGGATCTTCTAGGGAAATGATTTTCCTCTTACTGCATTCACAAGGGTCTAGTTATGGCCCTTATAGTGATGTCCCTGGTGACTATTTTGTTTAAACTTGCAGAATATCTGTTTTCTTTTGTATTTTAGTAGTGGAAAAAAATAGTATCAGTCACAGCAATAACAACATTGAAAACTTGTAAAGAAAAAGGATGAAATCCACCACAGAGAGGTCAATGAGCAAAATCCAAGATGAATTTTGGCCCCAAAATATTGAATATTACATTATCCAGATGCAAATTTGTAGGTGGAAAGAAGTTAGAATGAAACAACTTCCTTATTAGCTTGCACTGTGATCCTGCAATGGGGTTAGAGATGGAAATTTTCCCACAGTTATTCTTGGGCTGCCACTTTTTTGGAAGGCATATATTAGATCCTTATTTTTATTTGAGTCAAAGTCAAATATGTGGAAAGGCTGTGTGAAATTAGATGCTTAAAAATATTCATGTTTTGATTAAGGATTTAGGAAATAAGGAGGATCAGAGACCTAGTACCTGAAATCCCATTGTCAGGACTCTGACATATCTGCAGGTAGATATGCTCATAAGATTTAAAAGGAATGACTGTACACAATTTAAGCATCTATAGCAAATTACTGCCCATGGGCCACTATTTCCTGCCAACTTTTTATAGAGAGTTTTATGAATCATGCAAGAAATTGGTGATAAAGATAAAATATCCATTTCAGTCCAGCCGTTTCAGATCCATATCTCACCACGACCACTTGTTATAGGCTAATTATATGACAAAGCTGCATCACTGTGCAAATCAAAGTGTATGATTCATGAGACCAGGGCAAAAAAGAACAAAGTGGAAGTGTAGCTGAAGTTCAATTGTTACAAATGATAACTTAGGAATACAGCTGAGCAGCTTCTAATTGTACCATTTCCAAGCCAGTTCCTTGCTGGAGCCAGACAGCCAGTTATCGCACCATTTCATTCCCCACTGCATCAAAGCTGTGAAAAACTGGGCTCCCTTTGCTGCCAGCTCCAAAAGGAGAAGCTGGGACCACAGCTTCTGCAGAGGGAGAAGAACCTCCTATCTGGAGCTCTCAGTTCTCTCTTCATCCTACTCCCCCCAGCTGTGCTGCAGAAGCTACGAGCTTTGCATACCCACTATATCCTTTCTGTGGCATAACTGGCCCAGACCCTGGTCTTCATTCTTGCAGTAGGAAAGTAACACTTCATTCAAAAACTCATAAGACAGCTTAAGAAGTCATACAGCATTTCAGTCCCTGCTCAGTGGGATGTTAATACCTTTTATACTGGAAACAGTTTAAAATTTCTGAGTTCTTGCAACCTGGCACTCTCAAAAATTAATTTGAAATCATTCAGGCAGCATTTCAAACTGAAGTGTAAAGGCAGCTATCAAAATTTTAATAATACCAAAAAAAGAAAACCTTTTGGGGTTATAATTTTCATTTTTATTGAGTGAAGAGACATAATATCAGCTTGCCGTTAGCTATTTATGTACAAAACTCTGCTTTTGTCAGTTTAAGAAGGAGTTTTTAAAGGAATGTGCAATCAGAAAAGTATTTTCATTTGCATATTATTTAGAATGGCTATTCACTTTTTATAGCACTTGTTTTGTTTTTTTAAAATAGCCAATAGGAACTATTGAGTATTGTCTCTGTTACTTAGAAAAATATATTTTCATTGTTTTAAAAAATAAAAGTGTGAAAACCAAAGCAAAGATCCTCTCTGTTGTTGATTCCTGGCGTGGAAGTTTCTTTAGGCCCTGTAAGGTTGCATTAGTCACAGTAACAGCACGTCAAATCTGAAATAGTAAGGAAACAAAGTAGGAAACTCACCAGCAGTGACACATTGCAGTATAGCCCAGCATGAAGAAATACATCAGCATGTGTAATGGATAGAACCAATTTATCTCCTTATTCTATAATCCTTTAAAGGAGCAATTTATTTAAGCAATGTATTGGGAATGTTCTGAATCATTTTTTAAAGAATCTGCACAACAGTTTCCTGCATTGTATAGCAAGCTGCTACTACTCAGAAGTTTTGGGGCAAACTCCTGGTTCACATGATAGAAGTGTTACCAGTATCATAAAATAGATGCAAACATATGTTATGAAGTTAATGCTAAGATAGAAACAGATTGGGCTGACAACATCCTGGAGACTGCATTAATGAATCATTTGCATAAAGTCACTTCAGTGGAAATCTTTATATTCAGTTCACTAATTTTCTCAGCCTGAAGACAGGTAGTTTACAATAGCAGTGAAAAGAAAATACCTCAAGAACTGGTGCTGAAAGACATGTACTCAAACAAGCATTTCCTCTACTGTGACTCAGGGTTTTTTCCTTTATCTTCTCTGTGCTTTCTCCCATTACCTACGTCTAATTCCCTTTCTTTTCAATATAGTAAGAGAGAGTCCTGCCCTTTCAGAAGATATTCTTATACCTCAGTTTTCCTCCCAGATTTAAGAGCTGATAGATCTAACTGATAGATTTTTTTGCAAAGAAGTCTCTGTGTGTGTGCATACAGTTTCTACCAGAATTTCCAGATTTGACAATTTTGAAGCAAAATAGGTAAAATGATAATTCTTTGCAATGATTATTTGTTATTTGACTTTCCTTTTACCTAGATGCTTGCATATTTATAGACAAAGTGTTCAAAATGACTTTGGAACACATGTGCCACTTTAAACAAGTGCTTTTCTGACACCACCTTTAATGTTTTCTGGCAAAAAAAAAGGTTATTCTTACAAAACATTTTATAGTTCTTATTCAGATAACTGGCCATCTACTCTAAGAAAATTGCTTTTAAAACAATAAGCATATAAAATTGGAATGGTTGGGAATTTCCTTATTGCAACATTTGTCATGAAAATATGGAGTTTGTTGTACCATACAGAGTTATGATAATGTATAAGCTTGTAACTAACAAATGATTTTTGCTGACTAAAGCCACCTGGAAAGCATGGAATTAAATAACTGATTATAATTATCTGCTGATTTTACACTGCTGTCTGTTGTCTGCTAATTATGGATCTGGCTTCTCTCCTTTTTATGTTTTTACAGAAAATTGTAAATCATTGTCAACAAGCTTTGGGCTTAATCAAGAAAAATTCCTTTCATAATATTTTCAAAATTTAGGATGTGTCTGTATTTGAAAAGCTGTACCCAGGGATATTACTAAAGAAAAAGAATCTCCAGTGAAATACCTTGGGGAAGATTAATATTTTCTTGAGGAATTAAAACTGAGGAATTAAAATTGAGTGACAAAAGAAAATTTCTCATCAGGTATCTAAAGCAAAATCTATCAGAGATCAATACTTTAAGCAAAATGGGAGGGTTTGCCAGGAAGATGTGGCTTGACATGCAAAGGTATTGCAAAATATGCACAACTCAGAAGAAAAATCTAAGTGTTATTCATGACAGAGGACTGAGAAAAGGATGAGGCCCATAAGTCAAAGATTTCCAAGAAATTAGAGATGAAATGAAAAGCTAATTCATCAGATTTTTAACCCAGAAAATTCCAAGGAAGACAAACATTTTCTGTACAGTTTCACTTTGAAAAATTATTAGATAGACTTTTGATTTAATTAACATACATTTAAATCTTTACGATGAAACAGTTCCCATGTGTTTGGTTAAGTACCTTTCTCCAGGCCAGATTAAAGAAAGAAAGAAAGAAAGAAAAAAAAAAAACAAAAAAAAAAGAGAGGAAATTGGAACGTTGTTATGAGAAAAGGACACGAAGTCTTTTTAAAGTGAAACCTTAGAGAAGCTTGTAGTTGCTTATAGCTTTCAACTTTGAAATGGAATATTCACTTCAGGCAGCTGTGCCATGGTCAGTTCATCTGCCTACCAGTGGACCTCTGCTGGTGGACAGGATGCAGAATAATTCAAATTTCCAAAGTAGAATGAGAAAACTAGCAAACCCTCCAGTTAGTTATTACCTATAATCCTAAAGTGACTTACTTTAATAAGTCTGGTCCCTCTCTTTAAAAAATAATTTTGTATGTATCCAATGTCTTGTCCCTTCTGTATGTTTACTTCTTGAGAAATATCATCTCCATCCTGAGATACCACTCAAGTTGAAAGATTTTGCTCCTGCTATAAGTATGATTTCAAAATAAACAACTATTAATTAATAAATATAGCTTAATTTGAAATATAAACAATTTACCATGTGGTTTTTTTCCTGAAAAATGATCATTATCTGAATTCTTACAAATAACAAATATCCAGAACTTAAAGACACTTTGGTTCCAGTAGTATGAAACCCTTATTTTCTATGAGAGTAGAAATAAAGAATATCAGAAGGCCCTATATTTTACACATTTTATTAAATCCATCTGGGAATTACAAAGAGTCAAATTTTCATTCTAGACCCTTTCTCTTCCATGTAAACTAATACTGAAAATAGCAAATAATTATGAAATGGTCATGACTCTTTGATAATTGTTTTAAGGTGGCAAGGACAAAATACAACACAAAGTAAAAGCTCATTCTCTTAAAGACAGCTAAATCCATGATTGAAATTTTACCATCAGGTTTTGTAGTAATTTTGCATTTTTTTACATTGAAAAGGCCTTTGAGAGCTTTGGGATGTAACCAACTAATCCACTTAATACTTATTTAATTATCTCAGCACTCTGTTTTACAACTCTCCATGAACTACTTAGATGTGAACGGATACCTTCTCATCACAGAGCTTAGAATACAACCTTCACAAAATTTAATCAAGGGTAAAATTAAAGTAGTACAACATTAAAAAAATTATATCATCTTTATTCTAGTAGCTTTGTTCATTTAAAGTTACTCACAGAACATATATGAATAAAAATTTACATATAACTCTCATAATTTTGTGATAGATTGTGAAGATATAAAGATTCTTAATAACTGAAATCTCAAACATAAATGTAAATGTAAGATATAGGAAATCAGAATGTTAATAATTTATATCTATTAACACAGGATGTATTCTATAGCAGTTACTTTTTTTTTTTTTTGCAAGTATATATTATCTTCAGGATCTTGACCTATTAGAGTTAAATTGTAAGGTCAATAGTAAACACTGCAAGAGCAGTATATGAGTGATACTGATGTGATTAACCCTGTTAATTATAATAGGAACTACACCTAATGCAGACATTGAAGTGGGGTAAATTGGATTGATGTCAAGTGTTTGACCAGAGCTTCAGCAGTAAATGCTGGTTTGACATGAAATTACGTACACCATGTGCTGGAGACCCACAGGAACATATGATGGGGAAGAGTAATCTCAAGTAATGAAGATTTCATGACCTTTTGTAACTGCTATAATTTCATCAAGCAAATTGTGTATTGCAGTGCTGTTTTTAACATACCAATGTCTGTAAGACTATTTTATCATTCTGTCCTTAGATGACAAAAAAAATAAACAATCACCTCTTACAAAGTTATATTCCCTCCACCCCTTGTCACCCTGTCTTCATTAAGAACAACTATGAGCACAGAGTTTCAGAGATGGGACTACTGTCTCATCTAAGATTTTAGTTTAAAAACCACTAAACTCTAAGATTTTTGTTTTGTGTTCTTGTTCTGACTATAAAATTGAAGTTGAAACCTTTGTCACCACTGCGGAATCAAAACAACTAAATTTACTCATAAGCTATTGTGAAGTGTTGTTAAAATATAAAAGGTGCAGTGTAACTTGCATGATTTGAATCTTATATTGTTTTACTTCTGTTCACTAGAAGTGTCTTGATTTTAATTTGGAATATGCAGCTTCAGGAGCTGTTCCTCCATCTTCATCTCATTCTTTTAAGAGCCACAGAACTATAAGATTCAGTTATTTGTGTGTATATTTGAGAAACACACCAATAAGTGTTTGTTACATATGCATAACAGTTTAAAGTATGAAGAATTTGTATTTATTGATGTTTTTCTCCACAGTGGTCTTTCTTATACTCGATAATATTTTTTTCCCCCAAAGGAATGATTCAGTGCATATGTAGATGATAAGAAGCTCAGTCTATTTAAACTGAAAATGTACCTTTTCCAGATCCAAAATTAATTTGTTTTGGTTTCATTATGTAGTATACTTTATTATAGTATGTATGTAGTATACTTCATTATGTAGTATACTTCATTATGTAGTATACTAATATCCCCATCTTGCCCCTCCCCGGCTTTAAAATCCTTATTGGGTAGTGTTTGGAGTTGCTGGCTGGAGTTACTTTTGCTCTTGGAACTCTCTCCTCCATGCCAACAGTAGGAAATGAGTGGGTGGCTGGGTGGGGCTTAGTTGCTGATTGGGTTAACCAAGACAAACAGAAGATATAGAAGTTGCTATATTCTGCAGATCCTCTTTCAAAAAAATGTCTAGTGATAGTTCTTAATCCTCCTGAAATCATCATCAAATGAGTGTGCACAGGCATACTGTAACTCATGGAGGTAAGCGTGTGCAGTGAAAATTCCAATTCTGACCATAAAAGGTATTTGCTCTGGAAAGTAATTTTATCTGTAACTGCCAAAACAAAAGTTGGTTATGTTCCTCTACTGTAATAGGTGAAGTTAAAAGTAACATCTTTTCAGATGGGATGGTCAAAACCTTTAGAGCAGAAAATTCAGACACTGATCATAGAAAGAAAGAAATTCATTACATAATCTCTCTTTACAAATCTGTTTTAGTGATTTTTTAATTTTTATTTTTCTTTATGCAGAATTGTCCTGCTGGCAATATCCATTGTCTCAGAGTCATTCTTCACTCTATGGACTGCTTTGTCCTTTCTGCCAACAACCAAATGGTGAGGCATTGCATCCATAAAAAATTCAAGGGATTTTATTTTTTATCATATGGCATGGAAACAGTTCATTAAAGCAAGGAATTCAAGAATGAAAGCTCATCCTCTGAGAATAAAGTGACATGTCAAGAGTTACATAAGTACTTGACAAGATTTCCATTAAAAAAATAATAATGTGCCACATGTGCCATTATGTTGAAAGAAAAACTGGAATCCCTTGGCTGGGAACACTGGAAACAGGCAGTATGCATCTGACCTCCTGAGATCTGTGCATTATCTCAGGCTTTGGGTGCTCATGTTTGAATGATTTTGTGTTTCAGGCTCATGACTCTAAGTGTTCTTTCTATATTTTTCTGGCAATGAAAGTTTCTTGGTACTTGTATGTGACATGGTCCTGTATGTTTACTTGATTAAAATCTCATGTGTGAGAAGTGAGTTGTCCTTTCTGACTTCTTTAAAAAAAAAAAAAATATATAATATCTGAATTGTATCTCTTTTTACCTCTTAAATCAATACCAATCAAATGATACAGAGTGATAAAATACATTTCCATCCAGCAGTGTTATTTCATTAAAATTGATTTAATCTCTGTTTTAAAAGTGGGACAAAATACAAATAAAACAAATCAAGTATTCTCTCACTAAGAGAAAAGGCAATGGGCAAATCATGACGGCACATGCAATCTTGTTAACCAGCTATCAAGCAAAAATAACTGTTATTAGTCTCATCTGTCTTAACTGTATGAGCATGTGGTGAGGGTCTATAATTAAATTTCAGTTTCTAGAATGCACCAACTCTAGACATCAAGAATCCTAACTCCAACCTTCTGATGTGATTAAGCTTTTTATGACCACAGCTCTATTCTGCTTTTATTTTCACTCCAGTCAACACTGTCTTATGTGGATTAGGTTTTGAAATGAATACTATCCAGATATACATCCAGTTTTATTTAAATCTCTAAAATTTGAGAATGCTGGAGAAAGAACAGCTTGAAATTTGTGATGAAATAAATTTTGTCAAAACACATCAATTAATCCAGACTGAAAAAGTTAGTGGGAGCATATAAAATTCAAGGGGTTTTGCTCTTTTTAAGAAAGAATTTTCTAGCCAAAATAAATAAGAATTCTATATAGAGCCTAAACCCTCAGGCATCCAGTATCTTCAGTTAGAGCAGCAAGAGTAAAAATTTGACCATGCCTTCTGTTAATATACATATCTTTACATGAATATCTTTACAAACAAATTGAAAGATCTCAGTTTTGTACAGTTACTGAGTAAATTACAAATTTCAATAATTTTTCCATGGTAGATTTTCATTTTCCAGTCAGCCCTAATAAATTTGAAATATTTATTTCTGATCCACTTCTAATTCAGAAAGTTTTGGAATGTTGGAAAACACAATGGGTGAAATTACCTGGGTATTTCTGGCACAAATGGACAGCTAATGTGTCCATATTGACCTTGAAATTACTTTTCAAAGAGAAATAATAACTCCATAGATAATTTGAACAAAATATTATTTTATCTAAAATATGTTTTAAAAAGAAATAGATATGTATTTGCTTCTTGTTGCAGCAAACTGACATAAAGTGGGAACATTTTTTTGAGATACCTCTATAGATATATATAGATATGGATGTGCCATTACATACTTTCATTTGTTTGAATGGCATGGAAGCAGCACTTTATCATGCAGCAGCGTTTTCAGCTCAGACATGTGAATCCTTCAGAATAATTTCTGACATTTGTAGAAAAGCCCTGACACTGTAAGCCTTTGTGCAGTGCACAGGACTTGCACTCCAGCTCAAGTGTGAGTGGAAGCTACACCTGAGCTCAGAGTAAAGCACTAACCTTTATCCTTTGCAGTCAGCATGAAGAATGCCAAGGGTGCTTTCTTCTGGACACTACCTTTATTTGGTTATTCTGACAATATAAACCCACCCTGATGCTGGGGGAAAAGAAAAAGTAAAATTCTCCCTTCACCTTGCTGATCAGACACCTCAACACACAGTGAGGTGTGTGTTCTTCTGCTGACAGTGGTGAGCAGTTATGCTGGCTTCTCAGCAGCCTCCAGCATGTAAAATAGACTTCTCTGCCCCACACTTCATCTTTTGATTATACATCTGTGCCTCATTGACTGCACTTTTGTGCCCCACTGAGTTAGGGAGGACCAGGTTAACAAATAATGCAGTATGTCAGCACTTGTACAAGAAGAAAATATTTATGCTTTATTTAGGGTAGAGCTGGTTTTTAACATTATTTTTTTGCTTTTCTAACTAAAGAGAGAGCATTTGAGACTTTTATTAGCTTGGTTGATTCTAGATGATTTTTTCTATTTGAAGTTTAGACTTTCTAACACAGTAGAGACCAATACTTATGAAAGCCTAAGTAAATTCGAGAAAAAGATCTATGAAAAAAGTTCGGGGTGCCTTCAGCAGAAAAACGACCACCCCACACCCCCCATCTACACAGATGTGTAGCTAACAGATTTAATTAGAAAAATATTCAAACTAGAATTCTCAATAGGATCAGTTTTTGGCACTGAGATTATTTGAGCTGCAATTCTCTGATCAGCTTTTGATCAGCTTTTTTTGATTTTACTTTCAGTAAAATTCGGTGGAGGTATGAAAGAGCTGCCTTGCTCACCCTTTGCAGCTATTGTTATGCACAGGTACTTCTATACTCACCTCTATTGCTTCTCACTTAATCCTACAGGTAGAATTGATTCTGCATGTCCAATCAATGTGATGTCAATTTGAAGCAAGGGCAGACACAACAGAATGCAATCCCTGTCAGTATACTATTGTTCTAAATTAAGATTAGGATTTAAAAACTGCAGCAATCCAGACACAAACAAATAACCACAGCATGAAAAGAAAAGCCTTCCTTAGAAGTAATGCATTTCTTACCATCTTGGTACTTGAATTTTTTCTTAAAATGCATATTATGATACACCCTCTGATTTTAATTTTTTTTCCATGTTGACATTTTAAAAGAGTGAATAAAGAAGGAAATTACTGAGAAGAACTTGACAGCCTTTCTTAGTCCTTGGAAGTACTAAGTACATAGTGCTTGCTAGCATTCTGGGAACAGAAGATAATGTCTCCTATATTTCTGAGTAAAATACATCAATGGCATATTCAGGCTAATATTCAGTTCACAAAAGAGATGTTGTGTGCCACTTGAAAACAGTAGCTTGATGGTTATGCTTTGGAATTTAATAGAAGAATTCACATTTCCCTGTATTTGATTTGGATCAGTCAACAGAAGGTAGATTCCTCAAGATATTTGAAATACCAAATATAAAAAAGATCCATTGCAAAGATGTTTTATTTGTTTATATTATTGATTTGTTTAGATTATTGATATTTGTTTAGATAATAGATCATCAACCCATCTGTGTTCTAAAGTAAGGGAGAGAGTATCTCAGAGACAGAGTATTTACAAAAGCCCCCACTACTATGGACTCACAATTTCTGGCTCCCTTTCTAACTCAAAACATTTACAAGGCAGTCCCCTTCACATAAACCCTAAACTCAAATGAAAAATACAGGTACTTATCAAAGAAAAGTCTTCTTCCCCAAAGCCAGGTATCTGAGACAGAAGAAAAGAACTGCATTCAAACTTGCTTTGTGATTTTGGAGAGCTTATCCAACTAAAGAAAGGAATGAATTCAACACTAATTATGTGACTGTGCGAGTCTGGCCTGCAATTAATTTTTTTCTATAAAAATAAATCTATTTACAAATATAAAACAGCTTGAGTGGAAAAAAATCAGCTCCCTACCTCAGAAAATTCTATATTAAAAAGCTGTGATACAAAAAGTCTAAAATGAATTTCAAATGGGCACTTAAAACATTACGTGATCAGCATTATTGTTCAATTATTAAAATGAATACAGCTTCAAAAGGTTTTTATGACAAAAATTATTATACAACCACAGAATAAGCTGAGTTGGAAAAACCCACAACGACCATAGAGTCCAACTCCCTGCGCCGCACAGCACTACCTGCAAAAGTCACATGACACGGCCAAGTGTGGTGGCAAGTTAGCCTGTAGTTAACAGACAAAGCTAGTCTACTGGTAAGAGTCCCTAGATTCAGAGTACCAGAGATTCTTCCCAGGTTAGGGTGAGACAAGAAGCTTCTCCCAGGATGTTCTGGGGTAATGTACCCCAGTTCTGCTGCCCTGCTTGGCTGTTGGCCTCCCCGCCTCTTTGTTACCTTGTATGTCCCTGCCCTAGAAGGTTCTCCACTCCAGGTTCCCCCATTGGCCCCATTGCCACTCCCTCAGAGCTTCCCCATTGGCTCCCTTACCCTGCTCCCCCTGTGTGCCACCCCTGTGCCCTCAGACCACTGGTCTCTGATGCTCACCCTGCTCCCCTACTTAAACCTGGACTCTTGCTTGTCTTTGGTCTTTTCCCCTGGACTCCTGCCTTGTGAGTCTGCAAGGAACCACTCCTGTGGAACTCTACATGGACACACTTCCTACCTGTTTCCTTTGACCCCTGCTACTGGGGCTGTCTGTGTGTGTGAGTGTATGCTGGTCCTGCCAAGTGGCTTTGCTGAGGAGATGCTTTTGGAAGATCACAGCACCTCGTGCTACAGCACTGCAGCCACAGTGCCCAGCTAGCTATACCCAAGAGCATTGTTCAAACATTTTTTGAACTCTGTCTGGCTATGACCACTTTCCTGGGGAGCTGTTCCAGTGTCCAACTACCCTCTGGGGGAAGAACCTTTTTCTCATGTCCAACCTAAACCTCCCTGGACACAACTTAAGGTCATTCCCTCAGGTCCTGTCACTGGTCACCAGAGAGAAAAGATCAGTGTCTGCCCTTCTTCTTCCCCTCAAGAGGAAGTTGTAACTGCAGTCTCCTCTCAGTCTCTTCCAGACCAAGTGCCCTCAGCCACTCCTCATATGGCTTCTCCTTGAGACCTTTCAACAGCCTTGTTGCCCTTCTTTGAAGACTTTCTAATAGTTTAATTCTCTTTAATTCTCTCTCTTGATCTCTCTAATTGTCCTTATTGCATTGTGGCACCCAGCACTCAAGGTGAGGCCACCCCAGAGCAGAGCAGAGCAGGACAATCCCCTCCCTTGCCTGGCCAGTGATGCTGTGCCTGATGTCCCCAAGACACAGTTGTCCCTCCTGGCTGCCAGGGCACCTGACTCATATTCAATTTTCTGTCACTGCCATATGAGAATAAAATATTTTCAGGATTGACAAATAGCAGTAAAGGGGCATGTCTGAAGCAGCATTTTTAAGATTACAGAAAAAAAAAAATCTGTAATATGAAAATAATATATTTGGTTTTAATCATTTGGTAGATAACTGGAACATTTGTGTGAAATTTATAGCATCACTTGAGCATCACTTTTTCAAAACTAGAATGCATTAGACACCCAGCTGGGATAATTTAATGTAGAAGTGGTCTTTTCACAGTGTTGCTTAAATAAGATAAAAAATTATTTTCTTTAGAAGCAATATTTTTTTCAAAAATTCTTTCTGTGCTTTAAGATGTCACTTACTGTTACTTCACCTTTTTTTTCTGGTCATAGCCTCAAATGGAATGTTATTCTGGCATGAATTGCAATAAGGAATTAACATGACCTGTTATGAATTATGGGAGGGTGTTGGGCGGAGGTGGACCAGCCGCTGAGCACCAAATATTGTTTTGTCCACATCTTACTACCAAGCCTCTTCTGTAGATTTCTGGTTGGTTTTGTTCAGCTCCAAAGTCTTTCTAAGGATGTAGCTACATACTTTTGCCTACAGCCCTGATTTTTCTTGAAGCTAGAGTTTACAGACACAGAGAATGTGACATTCTTGGCAGAAGCAAGAATAGGCAAGACAGTACGTAAGCTGCAGGATGCCCCAAAGTGGTAATGTCCTTGGAGTTTGGCTATGGGTTAACAGGACAATACAAGGAAAATACAGCAAGACCATCTGGACAGTAACAAAACCAGTCAGGTTAGATGATCTCACAGAAGGAAATTTTCAGTGGGAAAGGCAATGCTGGTTTATTCCTTCCCTTCAGCATCCTCCTAAGAGCAACTGTACAGGCAAAGATGTGAGTATAAAATCATTAGAGAGCTTCAGCAACTCAAAGCAGGTTTTGGGATGTTGTGGTTAGAGAGTGTTAAACAGCATTATCTTTGATATGGGAGACAGAGACACAGATCTGCTCATTCCTGCTTATTGAATCAGGAAATGAATACTGGTCTCCTGAGGGTAAGACCAGTACCTGACCTAAACTGTTTCTTTTTTTTTCTGTTTTAGAGAACATTTTCTTTTCTTCTTCTGCCTTGTTTAAAGCTTTGTTACAAATTATTACACCATCTGTGTCAGGTCAGTGAGGAAATCTGGAAATCTGAATGTCATATTTGTGGATGTCTTGTGGATTTTTGCACACGTATTCATGTGGATTTTTGCACACAATTTCTTGTAAAAACAAGTGTAAGAAACTAAAAATTTCCAATGTATGATACAATTTGCATTAAACCCCAAGTCTCTAAATGGATGACAAGGACCTCCAGTTCCATCATCTGGAACTCTTGGAGTTCTTGGAGCTGTATTATCTCATGGTCAGCTTAGAATGAAACAAGGTATTATCCTCTCAGATGTAAATTCTGTGGCTCATATTAAAGCCAAATTGCTGGAAAGTTGTTGGAATGAAACCTTTATTGATCCCACCCATTTTTATTATTAATTTTGAGGAAACATGAAAGCTATAGGAATACCTGAGCCATCTGCTCCCTCAAATGTTTTTTAAAAATGTTCTTACTCTGTAGACTCATGAATTTCAAGTTCAACAAGAAAGGACAGTATTCAGTTTCATTTTCAAATGCAGAAGAAAATAAATCAGTATTGGTTTTCAAGTATTCATGTTTAGTATTGTAAAAGAGTTTTCTAGCTAATCATGCAAATTATCTTGGTGATTATATTGCCATTGGGGGAAGATAGGATCCAAATAAAAGTTTCATATTAGATTAAAATAAATTTACTTCAGGCTAGTTGTCAGTGTTTTTAGATTTATAATTTAGTAGGTAATATGTTCAAAAATGAAATTAAGAATCCTGGCTTGAGGACATCAATACAAAGGAATAGAAAGTCAAAGATGCCTAGGACAAACACCTCTGTGTATTTGTGATTGTGTTTGCCTGAAAAATAAGGTATTTTCTGGCCTGTATTCAAAGAACTGTTGGGGGCTTTTTTCCTTTCAGACATAACAGTGCTTGAGAAGCTCTACACAAGTTGGCTTCAGTGACAGAATAAGAGACTATGTCAATTCAGTCACTGCATAAAAGCAACTTTAAATACTGGGATTGTGCATTGCTGTGATTTTTAGATTTCAGGAGTATGGGATTCTTTTAAAACTCAGTTTTTGTCTACTGGAGCTCTAGGAATGCTTGATGGTATGTTCAACTGTGTAGGGAACTGTCAGTTCACACTAAATGCACATTTGAGATATACTGGAGATCATAGCAAAGGTTCAAATTCCTTTGCACAATTCAAGATATTTCTTCATACTTGTGCTGTTTCTTTTTAATCTGGGTCTCAATTCATAGAATCATAGGATATGCTGAGTTGGAAGGGACCCTTCAGGATCGACTCCAGCTTCTGGCCCTCTGCAGGACACCCCAGGGGTGACACCACGTACCTGAGAGCATTGTCCATACAGGTTTTCTTGCTGTGCTTTTACAGACAGGCTGGAGCCTGCATCATCCAGAATGAGCCCCCCGAAAAAGAGAAAGAAACTTTACTGAACTCCTTCCTGTAAGGAATACGACTGCTTTTGGTTTATTACTGATTACCAGTGACATTTCCATGAATTGAAGTATGTGCATAATCTGCCTTCATTCATGAGCAGCTGACCCTAAGTATCCAAACAGACACTTTGTGATCAATACCTAGCTTTAGCCTGATGTTTTTTCTCACTTTATAACCTTTACTGTGTCTTTTTGGACCATACATAACTTTGACCCACTTTATAATTTTGCAGTAAGCATACCACATACTAGCAACTTTTGGCCTGTAACATATATGAGCAAAATATTGCAGCTGGATTAAATTACTTTTGTAGGTCCCTTCAAACTGGACTGTTCTCTTCTATCCTATTCTTTAAATGTATTTCATGGCTTAGTGTTCAGTGTGCCACACTGAAATTCCTTTAGCCATACGTACACCACACAGAACTGAGGTAATATTAACCCTTTCAACAGGAAATAAACTGTTTCCACACTAGTGCATGGCTGCATTGGCTACATCCATACAGACCCTGGAGGAATCAAGACAGAGACCTTTAATGTCAAAACTGTCACCCTTATCACCCCATGAAAGTGAATATTTTTTCTAGTGTGAGCTTGAAGTTATCATTACTAGAATCATCTCTTAGATATAATCATATTCACTATGCCTGTATATTGCATAAGTGCTTCACTAATTTCACACTCCAGTACCTTGGCAGTGTGCATCTGTGAAACACTTAGGAACCACGTAATTTGTTATGTTCATACTCATTATGCTGGGTTTTGCCAATCAATTAATAGCAGGATAAAGTATTTGGTGCTTATTGTAAAATCATTCTCCAGTGAAAATTTAACTCTAGCATTGCAACTTTGGAAAGTTATATTCTTATATGCGTTATTTAACTGCTCTAACACATTCTGATAGTATTTAGAGAGTCTTATACAGTATTTCCTAAAATAAGACTTTTATTAATTGTTCTTTTTCAAAATATCTCTCCTCACACTGAAAGCCTCTACATACTTGCATGAAGTTCATGTGTCTTATTACTGATACTGGTGTAATATGGTAGCATTGGAGCTGCAAAGCAAACTTTGTTTTGTGCTAAGCTTGATTTTCAAAATATTCTTATTTTTCAAGATTTCTTCAGTTTGAATTTTAGATTGCTGTTGCTTCCACAATCAAAGGACAGCAAAAAAAAAAAAAAAAAAAAAAAAAAAAAAAAAAAAAAAAAAAAAAAAAAAAAAAAAAAAAAAAAAAACAATTAAAAATCAGCACTGANAAAATCAAAAATCAGCACTGAAAGAAGCAGCTATTTCTTCAAGCACTTTTTCGTTTGCTATGCAAAAGACTCCTGAATTAGTCAGCATTATGGAATTGTGTTTCTCTTTGACATTCCTGACTGAGAGCTTTTGTTAATATCATGTTGAGTTTAATGGAAAATCATATGGCCAGCACCCAGTAAAGTAAAATTTTATTGTTATAATATGTTAATTTTGATTCACAGAAATTCCTTAGAAAGGGCTGGGAATGCTCTCATACAAATGGTGTATTTTACTTTAGGCTAGAAGAAGCTGAAGTCTTAGAGAAGGAGTTCAAAATAGATTATTGCATAAACAGCTAGGTGAAACTGAATCATTTCAAAGCACTATTCTTTTATCAAAAAAAAAAAAAAAAAGAGGAACACCTATTCTTTATTCCCTAAAATGCAAAAATATATAATATTCTGTAGAATTAAAAACAATAATTTGAATATAATACTTCATGTGTTTCATTCCAAAGGAAGGCAAATTTTTTACAAACTGAATTAAAACAAGCTAAACTGAGAAGAAAATTCTGGCTTTGCACATGACACTCTTAATTTCTGTTGCCCAAGAAGTCATCTGTGTTACTTCTTTTACTAGTGGCTACAGTTATTCTGTGTATTTTTGATGGGTTTTTGTTTAGGTTTTTTGTCTCTCTATTTTCGATGAATAAGAAGATAAAAAGGACAGGGAAATAATTCTTTCAAATTTGAGTATCCAAAGTTGGGTTTATATAGTGGATTATCATCAGCCATAAATCTCATAAATGCTACTGAATTAAATAGGACCCATGAAGGACAGCACATGACAAGAGCAGAATCTGTGGGAATGGTGTATCAGTGCTGACTCGTGGAAGTCAATTAGTTGGGGAAATTATTGCAGTCAAACAAGCTCACAGCTAATGATATAACTACACTTTCTGTTAGAATTAGTGTATGTTTTTAAAGAAAAAAAAATAAAAAAAGAAGCTTCACTGTCTGGTAAATGCATTCTGGTTATCACATTTTTCCACAGCCATATTTCTATTCTGAATGTAAGTACAGACAGCTTATGGGCAAATTAATCCTTTACCTTCTTTTGCAACTCTTAAGCAGTTTGAGCTCCTTTGAAATAGGCACGACGGCTGACTTCTTCTACCAGAATATTTGCTATGCTCTCTATGCTAAAAGAGGCAAAGGAACTACTGTATCACAAAAATTTTAAAGCAGTACCTTAAGATTAGGAGTAAGATTTATTTTCTGATGCTTAGATACATTTGCAATGTTTCTCGGTACTTGTTTTTCAATATATGTCCTTCTTTAATTGAGGAGTACAGAGATAGCCTTCATATTCCAAGAAAGAGAGTCTGAATCCTGCATAGGCCAGGATTGCATTAGGCTCTTCCAGGCATAGTACATTTCTGTTTGTCATCCCCAAGGTTTTAGAGTTTTCGTTCTTAGGATAGAGGGGGTTTTTCATAAATGTTTTTTACACTGTTGTCCCTAGATACATAATTTTCCTTGTCTGTAATAAAGATTTTTTTATACCTGATATGTGGTGGATTCCAACCGCTTGTCAGCAATCTTTCCTTTTCCTCATTTACCCCTCCTCCAGTTGCTGTGTTATCCACTATTTTTTTTCCAGCAATAACCCTTTTATACTGAGGCTGCAAATAAGGCCAAAAATAAGCCCTTTGGCATTTTTTTAGATTGATAGTTCTTTAAATACAGCATATTAAAACCTACATGTTAGAACATTTTATTCAGTTTAGTATGAATAATGTTGGTGTTTGAAATTTCTTCTTTGCTAATCAGCATGTTCAATATGAAACTAAATGACCTATAGAAATAAAACAAGATCATCAGCATCGTCCTTATCCACGTTCAATCCTACCTTTTCCTGAGGAGCTTACAAGCAAGTTCAAAAGTATGTCTTTCCTATAAGACCATGCTGATTGCCATTAATTATATTATCCTCTTTTAATAGGTTATTCATCAAATCCCATATCTCTTGTTCCATAATTTGTCTGGGATCAATGTCAGGATGACAGGCCTATAATTAGATGTCCCATTTATACTTTTAAAATATTGGCATAACATTAGCTTCATTCCAACCCTTTGGAAATGCTCCAGTGCTCCAAAACTTATTGAAAATCATCACTGATGATCAAGAGATCTGCTCAGCTGACTCTTCACAGCACTTGCAGGCAAAATTATCTGGACCTGCTGATTTAACAATCTATCATACTGTTATTTAGCAACCTTGTTTTTTCCCATTAATATGGAAAGCCTTTTACAATTTAAATCTCATCCAACTGCAATGTCGAGCTTTTTCACAAAACCATAAGGTTATTCACTCATTCCCAATGCTGTAATTCAAACTACTCTGTTTTTTAGGGTTTTCCCCTGCTATCATTTTTCTTCTACTCATCTTTTTTCCTCCTCCTTCTAATTTCTGGTTTAACTGAATTTCTAAGCATTTAGTTTTTCTTTCATGTCTTTTACAGTCGTAGAGACATGCTGGTTTTATATACACTGGATATAGTCTTCTAGGCTTTCAGAAATTTATCTAAGGTTTTGAAAATAATTCTATGACTCTGTTAGGTAAACTGTGATTACGTGCCTAATTTACTGTGTCTTTGAAAGGGCAAATTAACTCTGTGAAAGGAATACACAGGATTCCTGAAATTTAGTTCTATTTAAAACCTCAAAGCTAGTAAGTAACCTCAAAATAGATCAGGTTCTGCTTTCTGCAAGGTATAATCTGATATCTTTATTACCAAGTTAAATACAAAAGTAAAAAGACCACAACTTGTATTAAAACACTGTGAATGAGTTGCTTGGCCACTTTAAGAAACATTGTCAAAGGTACTGTCAAAACCAGGGTTTGATAAGAATTTGTGAAAATACAGTTTTACAAGGTTCACTCTACTGCTTGCTACAAAGACTAATAAAAAGGAAGATCAAATTAGAAGTAATTTTGAATGATTTTCATGGAATCCAGGAATTCAAAAGGAGGTAAGAGCCAAAAGGACATGGATGGAAAGATAACAGTGCAAAAGGATGTAGTGGCTCTTAATCATCCTGTGCTTTAACATTCACAAAGTGATTTGGTAGATTTCACTACAGTTAAAACAATTAATTAAAGATTTGAAATAGTAACATTCTGTCAAAAAACCTCAGCCATCAACCTTCCCCCAGGCAGCTGCTCACTCACTCCCCCACCAGTGGGATTGGAGAGAGAATCAAAAGGGTAAAAGTAAACTCATGGGTTGAGATAAAGACAGTTCAATATGGAAAGCAAAAGCCACACAAACAAAGCAAAACAAGGAATTAATTCACTTTTTCTAATGGGCAGGCAGGTGTTCAGCCATTCCCAGGACAGTAGGGCCCCATCACAGATAAAGGTGACTTGGGGAGACATATGTCATCACTCAAAACATTCCTTTTTTTCCTCTTTCTTTCCTCTCCTTTATATAGTGGGTATGATGCCATATGATCTAGAATACCCCTTTGGTCATTTTGGGTTACCTGTATTGGCTGTGTCTCCTCCCAACCTAAACTTCCTCACCAGTGTGGCTGTGTGAAAAGTACAAAAGACCTTGGTTCTGTGTAAGCCCTGCTCAGCAATGACAAAAACATTTCCATGCTATCAACCCTGTCTTCAGCATAAATACAAAACACAGCCCCATACTATACATTTGGAAAAAAGTTAACTCTAACCCAGACAAAACCAGCACACATTCGCACCGTAATCAATTCACACACACATAGGTAAAATGATGTGTACAGCTATTTCTGTGTGTGAAAAGGTACCTATCAAAAATTCCCCTCAACTGCAGAGAAACACATCAAATCCCTTTGTGTTTCCCCACAGGCAAGGGCTTCACATCAAGGAGTGTGGAGAAGGGGGTGGGTAGTATCAGCCCAGGCCTTCAAGTACAACAGACTCTGTGAGCTCTGAGAGATGTCACACACAGAAGGAGGTGGTGGCACAACCAGCTGTGGTCCCAAGATGACTAACTTCTGTCAGCACTAAGTTTCCATCCTGGCTGTAATGCAAGTTGTCAGTTACTGGGCTTTTTTCCCCCAAAGTGCAGTAGCAATGATGCTGTGTCTCTCGGGCTACAGTTCACAATGGTACCACTCCAGCCTATAATTCAGGTAAATGGCTTACCAAGGTAACTAAGGATAATTGCCTCTTCTTTGCTTTCCACCTTGACTAGGCAGCAGATATTTCTGGCTGTTTTCACCTTTACCATGCAAGAGCTCCTGGTAAATCAGGGAGTGACTCATGGCCCAGCTGATCCAATCAAGAGATGCTTCACCACTCAGCTTGGACAAGATTTATCTGGTGCTTCTGAGATCACAGGGCAGGCCCAGGATGTCCCCCAAGGACATACAGTCTCCATTTGAGCACAGAGACTCTGACACCAAAGTGACTGTAAAATTACAACTTCCTGCACTTGGTCGCTTTGATTTTACTGTTTCCTCAGGAACTCCATTTTCCATTTGTTTTCTGCCAGTGGGAATTCTATTAAAGGAAGCTGTAGACTATTCTATAAGAATACATGTTAGAGGATGTTTTTTGGTTTTTTCCCCTGTATTCACTAATAAAACAAAACAAAAAAAACCATAAAAAATGAGGAAAAAAGAGAGGCTGTTTTACACAATTTCAGAAACTTCTGAGACAATATTCAAGTAGCTAGAAGGTCTGTAGAAGAAACTGCAAAGTCACTACTAGTGAACTCAGTAGATAAAAAAATACTGGCTGTTATACAGACATATCTGTGCCACTCAACCACATTCTCTTGCCTTTTAAGACAGTTAAATGCAAAACCAGCTAACTAACCAACAAAAATTATGGGAAAGCTCAAATCTTTGAAATGTGAATGATCAGAAAGCACTTTGAGCATACTTATGGAAGACAATATCTTCAGACTATTGAGGGTCAATAAGCAAAAGATTATTGAGTAGAAAGAGGGAAATTGTATTGCCACATTAGTGAGGTCATTACCTGAATGCTGACTGTGGGAAGCTCATTAGAGCAAACGTGACTGACTGAAACAGCTTCATAAAACACAGATAAAAGTATTCATGGTTTGACAGTGGCCTAAACAGAGACATGCTTTTTGGTTTATCCAAGAGAAGTTTAAGAGGTGACTTCATCATAAATTAAACGTACTGAAAATTGAAATATAACTGGTTTGTGATTTAATGAGCCGTTGCAATAACTTATCAAAGGCCAGGACACATTCTATTTTATATGATGTCACTCATTCAAGAGAACTGACTTTTGGGAAGAGATAGTGTAGCTGAAGGTAATGAATGCATTATGAAAATGATGTGAAATTACATGCTCTACACTATGCAAGATACTAGATTAGGTGATCATGTTGATTTCTTCATGCTTTAAAATCTGTGAATCTAGTGAAGAATTAATACTTGAATCATACAGCTAGAGTATTCAGCACTTAACAGAGCAATAGCAATAAAAGTTTTACTTTGCTAGAGATGAGCTTGATACTACCAATGAGAGCTGCCAATGAGAGCAGTATTGCTGAATTCAGTGAAGCAGCCTTCTGTGAAGCCACTCACTTGGGAAAAAAAGAAAGGTTACAAAAGCAGAAGCTAAAGTAATGATAAAAGGAGGAACACTGGATGGAATGAAACATAAACCAAGTGAAAGGTAAAATTAGGGAATATTGTCAGCTGGATTGTTTTCAGTTTATTAAAACTAGGTGCTGCACTTTGCCTGTGCTCTGACACTGCACATTTGTTTAAGTTTATTCTGTCTGTAGTCTATACAGCTTAATGAGAAATATTGCCTGCGTTGGATATTGGATGTTCATGCTGAGAAGAAAATGTCACAATCAATACCAAGGAGCTGAGCCTGAAGGGTTCACCTCCAAAGAGCGTGTTGACTTCTGGAGGTTTGCCACATTTACAGTGAGCCAAGGCCTTGAATTTTTGCAGTGAGAGATTTAACTCTACAAACATTCTGGCTATTTTTCATAAAGAGTGGGTTTTGTTTTTAAAATATCTTCCACTCACTTCTGATATAAAAAAATAGCTGCTACTCATGTTCATGTATTGCAGACACAGTTGTCAGGCAGTGGTAGCTTTAAAGTTTTAATAAAAATTAGCAAAAGCTTTAAGGGTGAAAAATTAATTTAAATCCAAGCTTCTTGTAATTCAAAAGGTAAATGAGCCTAACATGCTGATTCAGTAAAAGTCTGAGCATTATTGCCTCTGTCCCAAAAAAGAATCACAGTCATATCAAAAGAAAGCTGATGAAATCAACTCAGTGTAGGAAGAATGTGAGAGAAATAATTTATCCTAAGATTTTAGGACAGGAGGTATGTGTTGGGGCTGGTTGAGATTAAGATTTTCCCCGCAACAGGACACATAGTGTTGCCCTTTGTATACGAAGCTGGGAAGGTGATGATAACACACCAGCATTTTGGCTGCTGCTGAGCAGTGCTGAAACAGCATCAGCATTGTCTCACCAATGTTGCTCCCTTTTCCAGCAGGCTGGGGTTGGACAAGTTGTTAGGCGAGATAGTCATGACAGCTGACTCTAAGTGACCACAAGTATTCTGTACAATATGCCATTTCTCTCTAGCAGAGGGCATGGTCCACTTGTTGGGTACAAAATTTTGCATGAATTTGTTTTACTGCTGTAGCATAGGCCTTGGCAATACCCCTGAGCTTTTTCTGCAGAGTAAACTATGTGTATGTTTATGTCTTGACCTTCTACTGTGGTGGTTCTTCTTTTTGGAATGGGGATGTTGTGTCTCCTACTATATGTGTGAATACATGAAACATTTACAATTGAAATGAAAATTGAAATTTTAAATCAATAAGAAAAACTTGTCAATCTGACCATTCGTGAGCGTCTGGGAGTCACACTCCCAAGGCCAGAGACTTTCACTGCTGGGACCAGAGCTCCTTCACTGCAGCAGCTCCAGTGACCAGCAGAGAGCCCCCTTGACTCCCTCACACCCCACTCACACCCAGACAGATCAGTTTCCCTCACTGCCTCACATCCCAGGTTTCCCATCACTATTTGTTTGTGGTGCAGTGACACAGAAACAGCTCAAGTTGGTGCTTCTGAGAAGGGACCCCCAACAAAAGAATCCCATGGCTTTTAAACCCTCACAGACTGTCCACAAGTCTCACTGTTCTTCCTGAGGCCCCCTGCTCCTGCCCCTCTCCATGTTTATCCAGCTCGCTGGCTGTCACTCTTTTTCATTTCCTTTCTCATCCAAAAGATCGGCAATCCCAAGCTCCAGCTGTGTCTCCTGATGCAATAGGTTTTAAATTTTATATTTTTCAAATCCTGTACTGCCTAGTGTGTAACTCTGAAGTTTCATGTGGCCTGTTAACTACTATTCTCTCATGCCAGTTAGATATACCAGAGCCTCTCCAGGTTTGCTTTTCAAGAACACTTCAACTGTCCCAGGCCCCAAAATGTGTAAACTAAAAGTCTCTGAAGAGGAGGGACAAACGTGGGGTAATTGCATCATTAACTGAAGTTATAATTGGAGAATTAACCCTGATATTCAAATGGACCAAGCATATGAAAGTGTGAATAACCCTCGACCCAGGGTCCATCTTGGGTGTAGCCTTTTGACTGCCCAGGGTGTACCTTTGAAGGCCCTTCATATAAAAACCTCCTTTTATTCTTTTATTTTTGTCTAGCCTCTGTTTTCAGATGGCCACTCAAGGCATCACGGCCAGTGCCCATGCACATGACTGATGTCACCAGTTTTCATGCTCTTTGTTATCCCAAAGGTTGACAGTTCACAGCCTCTTGTCTCGGGCTCCCACCCAAGCTCAATCTGCATCTCCATCTGCAGCTTTTCAGCCCAGCTACCTGGACCAGATATATTCCTCAACAAAATGTGCATGAGATTTCTTGCAAATGAAAAAAATTAGGCTCTCTGCTTAAAGTTATTTTCTACAGCAATTCCTGGAAATCATCATAAGCATAGCAGGTGTGGCTGCCACTTGCTTGGAATCAGTTGACTGTTTGAAAAACAAAATTTGCTACTAGCATAATTTTTATCACAGTAATATTTTCATGTCATTTTAACTTACATGACACATCCAAATGAAAAGAAGCACATGCTGTTTATTCAAACTTCTTTTTCCAGGTAAAAAACATATAAGAAGTGTTTCAGAGTAAAGCTCGTGGTTCCTCAGAAACATCTTAATTGTTTGATGACTCTATAATGAAGCAGAAACACTTGGTTAGACATACAGACTGTTATGGAATACACAGTGGAAGCTCAGTGACAGTTAGGATTGCTGTGTGTCAGAAGTAACATGGGAGAATGGCCAAAGAAACATTATTTTTTTATTTAAAAGACATTTTTAGCTTTCCAGACTTTGCCTTCAGTAGTAAAAACAATCATATTTTAATTAATTTGCACAGATTGTAGTGAGTCTTGTGACAAAGCTAGAAAAAGAAGGCAGACCTTACAATTTATTTTACTTCAGTCCCAGGCTTTACATTAGCTAATATATATATATATATACATATATTTCTTTAGTGCAACTTCACTGAAAGCCATTAACAGAAATGCGCAGAGAATGTCTTCCAGCCTGATAAACACTTGTTTTATGTAAACCAATCTCTGCTGAGTTTTGAAGTTTTGCCCCAAGGATATTAGCTGCTGTTCTTGACTCATTGGAAGAGGCAAGGGGAGAGCTATTTGTTTTCTCATATTTAAAAATTAGTTTGTTTTTAATACTTTTCTCAAATGGTTCCTGTAATGTCTCACTTTGATGCTCTTGATATTATTTTTTTTCCCATGGCTTAATTGTACTAGTAATTATCTAGTTGATTTACTCACCATATGAGTGAAGAACTAATGTAATTCATCATTCAATAGCATAAACTTTGAAGTATGAAATATTTTCACCTGTTATCATAAACTACACAACTAAGAATTTCTAAAGTCTGTTTACATATAAAAAGAGAGGATGGTTAGTAAGATGGAGCCTAATGTTTCCGTTCTTTCAAGATTATTCACTAATTTATGTTTTAATTTATATTTAATATGCTCCCTACAGAAGGAATGAGCCATGAACAATATTCCAAAGTCTCTAGAACTGTATTTTTTTTTGCAGAGGAATCTCATTATTTGAGTATCAAAACTTTCTTTAAGAAGTTTGTATTGTAGCTTGCTAACAAGTGTTGAAGGTAAAATATGTAAGATAAATGAAGGTAGAATACATAAGATAAATGAAGCAATACTTCTTAATGGTATCAGTGAAAAAGGAAGAAATATGTTCACCTGTGCTCCATATCAAGGTAATAAATCACTTAGCTTTCATAGCAGAATCTTTCACCGTTTTATACGGTAACACATAAGAAATATATCTTGCACAGATTTAAAGGACAGAATTCTTTGGGTTGCTTGCTTTCACACTGCCCAGGTCCCTGAAATTAAGCTCCTACCATTGAAACAGATTCTGCTGTTAGGGAGAATGGCTGAGCAAATACCACAATTCTTTAAAATAATGTCTGCTTTAGAAACAATATTTAACCTTGCTATGTATCATGTGAGATTTTCCCAGACACTATTGGTCAAGGGAGCTTATTACCGGTGCAGCTGGTTGACTAAGGCATCACATTTAAATTCATATCAAACACACAAACTTTCTCATCTCTCAGAAAAACAACATCAAATGGTGTGCTCATTCACTGATAATTTCATCAATGAAGATGTTTTTAGCAAGCATTTTTTCTCTACTTTCTCCTTTATCTGTCTAGGATCAAATAATTTTTGAGGTATTTTATGAAGTATTTAAAAAAACACAAACATTTCTCTTCTTTCAGAAGACAATCTCCCATTTAATCTCTCTCTGTTGAGAAATAATTATAGTACAAAAAACAAAAGCAAAAAGAAAAAAAAAGTAATTGCAACTGAATAAACCAGTCTCTTGTCTTCCATGTCCATGACCAAATCTCTGTTAGATGCAGCTATATGCAATAACTACTGCACAGATTTTTCACTTCTATACTGTGAGATTTTTTTTTTATTTTGACAATGACAGCTTTGACAGTAACTCTTCTCTCATCCTTTGAGTGTGATTCTGTACTTTTAAGAGAAGAACAGCATTGGAGGCTGAACATAAAATTGTCTCCTACAATCTGTTGAAGACAGACACTTTAATAGGGAGATCTGAACAGGTAGAATCCAGGGAGGTTTCACTAGGTTTATACAAGTGGCCTTCATGAAAATTATTCATAGATATAATTTCATACTTTCCAATATTACCCAAACATTTCTTTAACAACTCATATGCTCTATCCAGAACTTCTGTTTTTTCAAAAAAGAGATGGCAGGCTTCTATGACTGGTGTATTCTCTAGAGGAAAAATTTCAGAGTATTTGTAAAATTTCATAAAGTACTGTCCTTGATACAACTAAAACTGCAACACAGAAATCGGCCTTTATTCTCAATGACTCAAAAACAAACACAGATTTTGATGCTTCAGTAAGTAATGCTCTCAAAGCATCTAAAAAATTGGTAGTTCCAAAGTAGATGCATGTTTCTGATGGAAAGTTTTTTTTCTCATTTTCTTAATCTAAACTAAAGGATTCCTAAATTTTTTATTCCAGTCCTATGGCTACTCTGTGTCCCTGTAAAACTGAATAATATCTTTGCTGTGCATTCAATAAGACAGTTTACAGATATAATTTGTTTTCAAATAATATTATCTTAAGACATATGTAAGGAATGGTGCATTCGCATCCATGTAGATTGTATTGAAATTATCTTCAGAAAGTTATTCTTTGTTAGAGCCACAAACAGGAGTATGAATTACTGAAGGCAAGCAGAAATATAAGTGACAGGTGTGAGCACTTTTTTAGGATTCAGATAAATATTGGCTGTGTATCTGTGCTCCTGTGAAATCTGACAGAAAATCCTTTTTTTTTACAACCCTCTATCTTTAAACAACTACTCCAAAGATGTTGAACACTCTGATATTAAAACAGCATTTAATTTAGGTGGATGATCCTTTTATACCTATTGTCATATGTAAGACAAACTTTCATTCTCTATTTGTAGCTTATATATTTTTAATTGCATTTCTTGTTTTGACATTGAATTTTCCATATTTTTCTATATTGCTACAAGAGAAGTAAAAGCTGTGATGCATGCTCATTCCAGAAAAGCAATTTACATTATTTTGTCATGTTTTTTTCTTTGTAAAGAAGAATAAATTAAGGAAATACTTTCAGAATAATAATTTTGGTTTTCCTAATAGCATTTTGGACAATCTTTTCTGCAGAGAATTTGGCTGCTGCTGTTGCCACTGCCAGTTTTGCTGATGCTTTACAGTGAAGCTCTAAAACTGCAGAGTGAAAAAGCTTGTAGAAGGTCATGCAGGATTTAGTGAAATGCCTTGTATTGTCCTTGGCTGTTAAACTCATTGTGTTGGGCTGACATGGCAAGGGTTTGGTAGCACAATGTGCTGAAGGAGTGACTTCTGTGAGGGGAAGCCTGGGGCTACCTCATGTTGGATGCAGGTGGTTCTAGCCAGATCCAAAAGGCCCCAAAACTGGACTAAACTGAGCCCATGATCCAAGCTGGTGACCCTTCTGTGATAGCATATCTAAGAAAGGGTAAAAGAATGCTGTGTAGAAGTTGTGAGAGAGAGGAAAAAGAAGCGAACAGCCTTACAGACGCTAAAGTTAATGAAGAAGGAGGGAGAGGAGGTACTTCAAGTGCCAGAGCAGAGATTCTCCTGCAACCTATGGAGAGGATCACAGTGACACAGGACCATGGAGGACCATGTACTGGTGGTTTTCTGTCAGGAGCTGTAGCCGTGTAGGGAACACAAACCATTCCTGAAGAACAATACACCATGGAAAGACTTGTTGGAGCAGTTCATGAAGCTGGTGGGAAGGATCCAAAATGAAGAAATGAATGAAGGACTCTATCCCATGGTTGAGGAACCCTCACTGGATTAGGAGAAGAGTGTGATGAGGAAGGAATGACAGAGTCAAAGATTATGAACTGACTAGAACCCCCATGACCTGCCTGCCTGTGCCTCAGGGAAGCTTTAGAAGAGTTAGGAATGCAGTTCAGTTTGAGCAGAAAAGCAGGCTGGGAGTAGGTGTTTTTAATTTTGTCTTCATTTCTCACTATTCTGCTCTATTTTTAACTTACAGTAAATTAAATTCATTTCCCCAAGTCAAGTCTGTTTTGCCTGTGTCAGTAATTTGTGAGTGATCTCCCTGTCCTTATCCCAACCTGTGACCCTTTTCACATTTTTTTTCTCCTCCTGTCCTGCGTATAAAGGGGAGTGAGAGAATGGATGGTTTGGCAACTGGCAGTCAGCAAGGTTAACTCACCACACTAATTCATATTCCTTCTTTAGTTATGGAAGGATGATTTTGATTAAACCAATTTTTTATGATTTTTGTGTAAGGCTGAAATAGTGTCTGTTTTTTGATCTATTTTGCTGTAAAGACAGACTCATAGGGAAAAGTGATGAATGCTAAAGACAGGTATGTGAAAATCCTTTTTGTATAAGCATATCTTCTTACATTGCTTACATTTGGAAGGATTTCTTTCTTTTGGAAATACTGACTGATGAAAATTCACTTGAATTAATATACAAATCTTATACTAAACAGATTTAACATTTGATATTTTTTTTTGTGTTATTAAACTCTTAATTTATGACAGCATCTAAAAACACTGATGTTTGGAAAAAAAAATCTGTTTCAGCAGCAAATAACCTGGGAGGCATTGAATGCAATTATGCAATTTCTCCTACTACCATGCAAATTAACTGCCAAAACAAAAATACTCATATGAATTACCAAAGATCTGTTGCTGATGGCAAGGTTCCAAGGGCTTACAATTTGGTTTAGTTCTTGATTTTCCACTTTTTTTTTTTTTGGGCATGCACAGATGATTTCTCTAAAATTTTAGGACAGATTTTGCAGTCACACTTGAGCAGCACTGTAGAACTGACAGCAACGTGAGGCAAAGTGAGTACCAATCACACATATACATTCATGGTTCAGGAAACATTGCCAGTCTCCACAGGGCTGTGCCATCTTGCACAAGGTCAACTTTGTATCTTAGTACTCAGTCTTCCATCCTAGCATTCAGTATAAAACATCCCAGGATTCAATGTAAAATATAAAAATAATGAAATGAGTCAGAGATGCCTGAGATTTGACAAGCATGACCAAATCATCTTAACAAATCTTTTTAAGACTCCCCATTCTCTATCACTACCATTAATGTCATACTGCATCCTCAAGGATGTACCTTCAGTTAAGGTCAATAATGGGAATATAATACTGAATTCTATTTGACTACAACATTTGGGAACAGGTCGTGTGCTATGGGTTTCTCCATAATGCACATATCTGTCATTGGTAGAAGGGAACATTTCTCATATGAGAAGAGAGAAAAATTGTCTGTTCCTTCTTCTCTCTCTCTTTCTCTTTGCACAGTAAGACATAACAATTTTTTAGGTTTTCTAATTTGTAAAAAACAGCCCGGAAGTCCAGCTTGAGTATTCCCAGTTCAAAATAGCACTTTAATAATTGTTACATATATTGCAAAAAGCAAATTACAGTTTTCAACTTCCCTTAGGTGTTCTTGTCATTATATTTGTATTACAGACTATACAGTATCCATAACTGAGTCATAGTATGAATACTGACAGAATCAAACATTCAATAAAAAACATCATCACTGTAATTTTGTTTGTTTCTAAAGAGTCTTCCAGAAGATGGTCTATGGGAAGTCTAAAGCATGGCTGTATTTGATTGAATTAGGCTGGTTTGAATTCTAGCACTGTTTTCAATTTAGTGGGGTTTATGTTAGTGCTGTGTGCTGCCTTCTGTGGATTACTGTCACTAGGGCCTATCCTGTCATGGGTAACATCAATGCATGTGTCAATAGCCTTGTAGACTGCTACAAATTATTTGACTGTTCTTCCCCTTTACATATGCAAGAAAGCAGTGCTAATCACAGGGCATTGAGTTCTGGAACGTTTAGGACTGAATAAATGAACTCATTAAAGACAGTGAATTGCAGTGACTGTAAGGATTCCCAAAATTAAATTTGTGGGGTTTGTTAATTGTAATTTTCAATTACATTGATTGTCATACAATTATCATTACATTGTCAATCCCATAAGAAACATCACATTATTTTTACCTTGTGTTTTCACCTGCTATGCAACAACAGCTTGGTTTATTGTCCCTTTGTTTGTTTATTGTCCTTTTGTTATCATAAATTTTCAAATAAATGTCACCATAAAAATGAAGACAATTCCTCAAGATTTTAGAGATTCAAAATAGATTTGTTAATATATAGGGCATAAAATGTCAATGAGTTTTCAAATATTCAAGAAACTTGGACAAGTTACATTAGATAACAATATTCTTGTAAATTGTAATAAAACCTGTCTAGTCTGATTACTGACCCATTATGTCATCATATGAAATAGACCTGTAGATGGTGACTGTACTTTGTGGAGATTGTTGGTAGTTTCCAGGACATTTTATTCTTTATCTCTGAAGATAATACCTGGGCATTATATGATGAAGAGCAAGTCAGTTTTGTATTTACCGAAACTCAGGAAATTGTTGAAGGCTGATGGTAGAAGGAAAATCATTGACATTGACTTGGTTTTTCTTCTCAGGCCCAGTGGCTCCAATTGCATAAGACTTTGCTAAGGGATGTAAATGAGTGATATCAGAGTTTATTTCCTAAAACATGATTTATTTTTCAAAAGCATCTTCCTTTAAAGGAGAAATCAATTTCAAGTGTAAGCAAATGAAATGGAGAAAAAAATCTTACTAAATATTTTAGCAGACATTTCAAGAAAATGCAATGCTTTGAAGAAAATATCCAAAACCCAACAACCTCTAATGGCATTACTAAAACTTACGACAGGTGAAACTATGAACCAACCTTTCAGCTCCTAAGACACATATTCTTATATCCTGTAATGTCAAAGAAAAGATTCAAGGCAATGATTTCTGTTGTTCATGAACTTAACAAAATTAAGCCACTGGCTAATGCATTAGCTTGTGTCAGAGACAGATTTCAGGGTTGGGTGAATCTTTTGGAGGATTTTGCCCTGGTAGCTTCACCCCTTGTCAGTCACAGTGGTTCCAGGTTAAATGCCTCAGATAGAGCATGGCACACAGGTAGTCACCATTCCCTGCATTTGTAGTTAAACTGAGGTATATTTGAAAAACTTTGGCTCCCCTTTGGAGCATTTTTTACGGAGTGTAGTGCAGATGACCTAAGACCACAGGACTGATATATGCCTTCTGAAACACTCCCATAGTAACATGCAGTCTCATCCTGCCAGACATCTGTAAGCACAACTGTATTTCATGCAGTTCTGGAGTGCTTTGTAACATCCTGCTTTGTGACTCTGTTTTGTACTCTCTTTTACTAACCATCTCCTAGGTCTTACCCTGTCTCTGGAAAAAAATACTGCAAGTGTCAATACAGTGTGTGTTTCAGTGCAAGTGACCCAGGTCCCTGATCCCTGATCCTGACAGAAAACCAACGCATCTCACAAAAGGATGGAGCTCTGCAACTCTACACACTACAATCACCACTGCTTTAAAAATGGTGATCCGGAGCTGCTGACAGCTTTTTGTCATCGAGAAGCAGGGAAGGCTTAATTATCATCCAGCTAATCCCATAAGGAGACATAGTTTAATAGAGTATAATTTTGTGCACTTCACAGTAGCTGCACAGCTTGCCTTAGTTACTCACTGGCTCTACAAAGTAGCTTGCACAAAGCTATCCCCTTACAATAAAAGCTGATGCCAACAGAAAGAGAATGAAAAATGGGTTCAGGTGAAGAGGTCTAATCAGGAATGTACTGTCAAGTCCTTTCAGTAATACTCCTTCAAAGGAATATAGGCATTTCAAGTTAACTCTCTCTCCAGTATTCATTGCCCTTTTCAGAGCATTTGGAGAAGAGAATTGACAGTTATGTCATGCCACATACTGGGTATTTGGAGGACAATTTGCAGATGGTGCTATAAACTGCAAAGGAAGGAGTATTATGAGGATGGAACATAAATACATACACAACACAGGTGTGGTTCTACAAATGCACATTTGTGTATGTACAGTTATGTGCCTGGGTGTATATGAGTTTTTTGTTATCTTTTCTACTAATCAGTATAGCTGATAAAATAAGATTTGGTTAATATAAACAAATACTTACTTTACTTGACAAAATGTATATATTTGAAGATTAATTTTGTTTGCTAAAAGAACTAAAAATTATAATTATTTTCAAACTTCAGTGATTTATCTGTGTGGTTTTGGTTTGTGGCTCTCAGGGGAAATGATATCACTGTTAAGGTATATTAAGCTATTGAAAGTGAGACAACCATTCCGCTAACTCAAGTATTTAGTGTCAAGAGCCATATAAAAATGAAAGTAGATGCATTTGAATAACTTAAAACTATTTGAACGAGCATATCTTTTCCCAGTAATTTCCATTTGCTACTCCTTTGTCTGCCCTTGTTTCACTGCCTGCTGCTTGCCCTCTCAGTAAATTTGAGTGCTAGCCTAAGAAGACATTGGAGCTGATTATGAAAGATGAAGAAAAGGGAATAGTTTAAAAGCAATAAAATGGTATGGGAAAAAAGAAATTGAAATAAAAAAAAGATGTTTTGCAATGTAGTGCTACTCAGGGAATAATTCTAACAGAATTAACTAGCCACAGTACAACAGGGGCTTGGTTTATTGAAGGCTTTAAAAGATCCTTTAGGGTCCTGAGTATGCAGTAAATGGAGCCCATCTCTCTCTCAGGGAAATCAACAGGAGCTTTGATGTAGATATTACTGCAAGTAGGACTGATCCAAAGAGTGCATGCAGGGGAAAGCTACACTATCCATTTTAGCAGTGGGTTTGGGTTAATAATTCTAATTAAAGTCACTCTTCAGAAATTAGAGCATGCGTGTAAATCATGGGGTTCCTGGATTTCTACCTGAAATATGGGAGCTATTGAGAGCAAATGAATTTTTAATTTTTGTCATATCCAAATGAAAGCTAATATCAGGAAACCTTATTTTGCTTTACTGAGGCCTACCAGACAAAATAAGCAATTTCTCGGTGGTAAGATGTATGCCCATAGCTCACATTTATGGATGGAAGTATCAAAGAAATAAGTTCTTGCCAGTTTTTTGTATCTTTATTAAAACAACAAATCAGCAAAAATAAAGACAAGTTCTAAAGATGTGTTGGAAAGTGGTCCTGCCATAAAAAATGTGAGCAGCTCTCAAATTCGTATTATTTAGAAACTTTTATTATAAGACTTTTCTATGCAGACACAAAGTTTGAACTTGTGACACCAGAGTTGTTATAAGGCTTTTGAAGGGCTATATCACAGCTGTTTCTTCCCCTTATCTGAATGAAAAGGCTTCTTGCAACATTTTGTCCCTTGGTGTTGTTTTTAATTGGACTGTTTTGCGTATGATATAAATTCATTGCAGTATGTACACTAATAAATTTGTGGTTATTTTTTAAGGAAACATCTTTTAAAATTCTGTTTCACATTTTAAGCCTTGAGATAACCTCTTGAGATGAACAGTTACATCTCATTTTCATTTTTATCCCAGGGTCATTTTTCTGATGAGAAACATCAATGTCTCAGCTACACAAGTTTATGGGGTTATGTCTTTCATTTCACAAGAGACCTGTAAAACTTTGAACTGCATAGTGACAGAAATTAAGATGATCTATAGAGATCAATTCTAAAGCTGTATATCATGGTGGCAGAGACTTCTGGTCAATAAGCTCATGTGAACTTGTCTCCATTTCTAACCTGCCTGTACTTATATGGTGTTTCCACATAAGTTCTGCTTTGTCGTTCTTCAGGGACTTTCAACAATAACTTACAGACATAAAATTAAAAAATTAAGGGTCACATGCTGTAGAATTTTTACCACAGATGCTGGCCAAGATTCCCAATCAAATAGCAGCATGGTTCATTCCTCGTGGTATCAAGGAATGGGGAAGATTAATGAGAAATATGACACAGGGCTGCAGTCAGCCTTACGCTACAATGTAGCCATTGTGATTTCAGTAAGAGTTTTGAAATTTCGTAGACATTAAATAAAGGTTTCTAATTTAAGGATGTCATATATAAAAACTTTGAGTTGTGGCTATTTGTTTTATAGTAACAATGTAATTAACATTTACAAGTCTAGATCCTAATGACTGTGATCAATGATATAGCTCACAGAAAATATTTACAAAAACCCCTCATTCTCAATAATTTGCCACTGTTGCTTAAACAAGCTTCTTTTATCTTTTTCTATGTAATGTTGCAGATAATGGTTCTTCACTGGAAGGGCAAGGATTCCAATAGTTGATTTTGATATCAAATGCCAAAGGTGAAATTTTATGAACCTGAAGAGGTTTAAAGACACTGTTTTTTTGGATTTGGATTATATTTTCTGAAACACATGAACACTCAGTGATTCCATCTTACTCTATATGACACATCTGACATTGTATTCTGAACTCAAATAAAGAGTATACATCTGGTTTGGCTATGACATAAATATAACAGCATCCTTTAATCTAAACTGGAAGAGGATAATGAGGGAACCTTAAAATCCAAGAGGATTTCCCTCATATCAAGTGCTTCTTGATTGCTTTCTGATAGAAGACCACAAATTAAATTGGTGATATTTCTAAACTTCTTGCTGCAATTCAAACAATAAATGGCATTTAAAAAACATAAATAATTCCAAGAGTCACATATTATTCTCTTTGAAATGGCCACTACTATAACCAGTTTGTGTCTGAATCGTTATATTTTTAGACTTATAGATACATATAAGTTATAACAATTTCTCAGTCTTCTCACTCTTTCAAGCTTTTACAAGCCTAAAATATTGTAGTTGATGAGTGCTTTTTCTTCAGATGGGAATGCAGGCAGTAACACTGGCTCCTGAATGGACAGGTAGCTCTGTGAATATGTATCTTCTCTCTCCATGGTCTCACACACTGGGCACAACAGGGATTCCTGTAGCAAAACAGCAAGGACCAAATGCTGTGTAAATGCTCTCATTTAATTCTAGCACTTTCATCCACTTAGTAATGTAATGTTAGTGCTCAGACCCAGCGGTTCAGCATCCAGCAGCCCCTCAGGGAAAAATTCTTAAGTAGTTACCAGTGGTTGACTGGTAAATTATATGAAATCACTAGGGTCCTATTAATCTGAAATGGTTTCAAAAGAAGAATGATGGAGTTGTGGACCTGGACTTTCCTTTTTTTCACCATGAAGGCAGCCATCTAATAAAGGTAAATGATTGTTATGGAGTGCTAAAATAAAAGTAGTTGTCAAATACCCTTATTGTTTATAAAACTGGTTGCAGATTTTGGTCATCATTCTGTTATAAGACAGCCTGCTGTGGCAATTATCATTTAAAATATCTGAGGGGCTGCCTGTTGGTCTCCTCATGCCAGAGGTATTTTTCATTTATCAAGGACATATTGAGGACTCAATTCCCAATGTGTAAAAAAAAGGTCATTTATAGAGAATAGTATAGTCTTGCTGCTACTAAATAGCAAGCCCATTAATATTTCCTGCTGTTTTTCAGCTCCAACATTTTTTGCCCCATGATGTATCACAAAGTATCATTAAACTGAAGTTACCAACAGAAAACAAAGATGAAGTGAGAAATGTAGAAAACTTTTTGCACTATTTCCTCTTAATCTGAACACTGTTGATTACTTTGCTCCCTAATGAGGAATTGTTTTTCCTGGAGGAAAAAACAATCTCATAAAGAGTAGATAAAAAGGATCTAATTTCATTAATTTATTTTATATGAACCTCAAATACTTAATTCTGAAATAATCTGCTGGCAATGTCACTTGAATTGTGGTAAGGATGAGAAGTGCTGCTCTAAGATTTGTTTTCTGTCCTATTCAACCATATGTGTCTATAATGTTTAGGCAATATAATATCAAATGAGAAACTACTTCTAAAATTTGAGTATAATTCTGCCCTTTGGAGAATTATAAATGACTTTGTGAACTGAAAAAACCTTTGTAATCTGACCTTAAATTCTTAAGAAATCTCTTTCTCCTTTAGTATGCTCTCTATGGCAGTAATGTAAATGTTACAGGTAAAGGCATTTAAAGCAGCAGCTCATGATACATTGGTCTCAAATTTATACACTCAAAGCTTTTTTTCCTTCCTTTATTTTCCTCTTTTACTTCTTCCTTTTTCCCCCTTTTATTTTCCTATTTTTAAATTATTTTCACAATACTATCATTACCTAATATACAGAATATGAACTTCTGACTGGATATTTCATACAGGTTTTGCACTTAGGAGTTTCAGACCATTGTGCAATGAGGGTCTTGGCAGAATTGTATATCCCATTTAACATGATCTCTAAATTGAATGAGCTCAAATTGATTAAAAGTCTTCAAAAAGACTATGACTGGGGTTATAGATCCCTTGGTAATATTCCCACTGCAATCAGCAGAGCAGAGAATTGCTGATTTCAGTTGTAGATCAGGTAGCAATAAGGTTAGTTTAAAGAGTTAAAACAGAAAACCAAAGAGAAGTGTTAGACTCTTAGGATTCTTGTATGGCATCAGTTAGGTGCCTGACATTGGGTCTAATTCTCATCCTGTGTGCTGGGCTCACCCTCCTGATGCATGGTGTAAAGCTGTAGTAAGTTGTGTGAGATGTGAGCTCACAGAACCCTCTGCTAAGGGCAAATGCCAGTGACTGTTCCAGCAGGACGAGTTACAGATCTGCCTCTGACATGCAGTCAAAGGAGACACTTTTTGCTGTTACCCAGTGGTTAGCAAATTCACACAGCCATGTCAGGGGATCTGTTCTATACATCTTATATTCTGTGAAAGTTTCCTATTTATGAAAGCTGAGCTTTTGCTTTCAGCTCCTCTGCTCATTCCTTGGCACAGGAATTTACAAGCCCAGAGAATGACTGAAGAATAAATATAGTCTTCTGACTTGATAGCTTGCATTTGGAGCAGTCAGTAGCCAAGAAATAATGAAGGTTCTAGGCTTTACTCTTAATTTTCTTTAAAATCCAATTAGTATTTACTGTAAAACATAAATAGAATTAGAACTGAGATTTCCTTCATCTCCTTGTTGAAGCTAGCATTGGGTTTAACCCTGCTTAACTCCTTTTGGGCTTTTTGACTGCTCTGAAACTGTCCAGTTCCTTGATTTTCTCATGCTTAGTTCATTAAGTTGTGGCTATGTATTCTTATCAAGGCAACCTCTGGGGCTTCACACATGATATTATTTGTATTTCCACAGAGTGTGGGATTTGCATTGAAAATAAGCACCTCTTATCCAAGGCTCAATGCAGCCACAGGCTACAGTGTTTTATCCACAGAAATTACAAAATTAATTAATGTGTTATTTCTATTTTCTACTTTGTAGCACACGCAACTATAATGGAGCTGTTTGAACTATGTTAAGTGTTGGTGTAGACTGAATTCCTTATTAGAAAGTAAGCATTTGCACTGGCAAAAAGCCAGATAAGAGACTGATAGCAGGGTTTGGCATCCAGCAGAGAGTAACAATAATTGCATGTCAGTAATTGGAAATATATGCTCATGTGTGCCATTTACCTTACCAGTTGTCACTGATGAATATGTAAACCTTAACCTCCATATATATCCATTTTCCATCTGTAAAATTGAAATAACACACATGCTTCTCGTAAGACAGCAATGAAATAAAGTCACTAAGAAACAAATAGAATTTATCTTGATAAATGGCAAAAAAATAGTCCATTACATATTAAGAATTGTCTCTTCAAACCTGGTTTTGAATATAGATATCTAAATTTAGTTGAAACAGGGAAGGGCAGTGAACATGAACAACAAATAAATAGAAAATACTGCATAGTCACTGATTTAATGGACATTGTCCATTACACACCCTGACAGCAGCAGCAAATGCAATCATTAAGTTACAGGTTGTTTCATAATTCATAACACAATTGGGAAAATTATATATTCCGAATTTATTTTTCTTTTAAAGAATTTTTTATGTTAAAAATGCTGGCTTTAAATAATCAAACTCATGAAATTAAGGAAGAAAAACAATAGGGCAGATAAATATTTTCTCAAAACCTCTGAAATTTTAATTATAATTTTCTTTCATTCTGTCAAGGCCTATCTTCTGTCTGAGTATCACTCTAAAAAACTGACTTGAATGTCCAACTGCTTTTCCATGGTCTCATTATAATGTCAAGTATTTAATGATAACACAGCTCAACTCTATGACATTAATAAACTGCTGAATATTAATGGAATTATTCCAGTCTAATTAAAGCATATACATTTGTTTCGGTCTGTAGCTGTTTTTTCACTCATAAGATTCCACTGGGAATAGTTTGTAAAGAGGGGCTTTTGAGAAGGTACACCAATTCACAAAAAATAAGAGGGTAAAAGGTGAATTTTTGTGTGCAGTGGGAGACAAAGAATAGGTAAGATGATGGTATCTATTCATATCTTGCATTCACACATTCCATTTAAAACAAATCAAAAAAACCTCACCCCTCTCAAAATACAACTTTCCATGCTTTTAACCTAGCACTCTAGGTTAAAACTATTAAAATACTATTTAAAACTGGAATAGAAACTGTGGGCTTAATTCATTCTGAAGTAAGTTTATGCAAGTCCCTTGTGACACAAAAAGTACGTTGTTGTGCTAAGCTCCACAGATGAATATCCTGCAATACATAGGACTAACCTGGTGTAGGTATGTCAGAGAAGTATATTTAAACCTTGCTGTTATCATCACTACAGAATATTCATCAAGAGACCTCTGGCGTAGGAAGACTTATTAATGGAGTAAGACTGCTCACAACGTTATAGTTGTCATCACTCCAAGCTGTCCATTAGGGAATATTCTTCGCTGAATATAAGAAGAAACTTGGGGAGATGGGACTTGAGGTAAAGTAAGGCCTGATAAGTATTGATCCATCTTTTGTTTTGCAGCTGAACATTGGACTATCATGGTTCTTTTATTTGTCATCAAGCTGCTAATAACTCCTTCACATAACATACCAAAGTTGTTCAGTAAAAAAAGGGAGAAATCCCTAAAGGTAGCCTTAATTTCATGTCAGTCCTCACTGCTCCTTTTCCATGCCTCCAGCTAACTCACTCATTCTGTGATAAAGAAGATGGAAGAATAAGAGTGAAAGAATGTGAAAGGCTTGGTCCCAATTTCAGTTTGGCTGTGGTGGCAACTGACTCACCAGATGCAACTGCTACCTCTCCTCAAAGATAAGTCTATAACTTCTCCTTCAGAAGGAACAGGATTTATCTAGTGAAAGCAAAGGAAGACAGCATCCAAACTGCTATAGATGGAAAGAGCAGAGCCTGGTCTAAAAACTTGAGAACTACTGTACTTAGACTGTATAAAAATAATAAGAAATTAATAATTTCTGGACAAATAATGTATATTGGATAAAGGGTAACAGTGCACAGAGACGCAGCAACTTAATTCTATTTGGGTTTGTACACCAGCTGAGAACACAATGATCCAGGACTGAAGAAAGATATCTTTGTGAGGAGGAAAGGAACAAACAGCTTTGTTCAGAAAATTCAATATTTCATTCACATTTTGCATGTTTTATTCCTTTCTTATTTTCTCTGTCCAAATGAGATAATATGTTGAACAGCTGCCCACAACTCAAGGGTGGAAACATAAATAAAGGCACAGAATGGAAATGAAATAACTTCATGCCCTTCTCTGTTGTAAGATCAAAGGTCAATATCTCTGTTTTTTTAGTACATTCAAACTACGAGTATATGGTTTATTTCTTGAGATATAATTCAAAAGAGCCTATGATTTTGGGGCTTGCCATGCAAATTACCAGGCATCCTAGCCTGTTAGAGGTGCCTAGCACCTCTTCTTTGTCTGTTTAAAAATTTGTATTCTGACCAATATTCAAGCAAATTAAATCCCTTCATAGCTGTATAATGACTATTTACAAGACTTCCTTAACTGTTCAAACATTTTCTGAACAGTGTTGCTCTGTAATAGTCTGTGAACTCTACTTTCCAAATTTAACTTTTCCTGCACTCCAAACTACCGTCATCGTAGTCATCAAACTGCATCTGCTCAGATACAATGACGTCCACTTCTTATATTAGTATTGTACTTGTTCTTACCATGTGTAATTATTTTTTGTATACCTACGAAACTGAGATGTCTATCTGTTCTTTGATAAATAGGTCTTTTGTCTCTTGGCAGCTGATATAAAAAGCATATCACAACAAGGAAACTGAGGAATACTCATTTGAATATGAGTAGCAAAATGGGCTAATAATTTATATTTGGTGTCTTTGTTTTTAGTTTGTCCATAATGTACATTAATGTATTTCAAAAGTTTTAAAATATGACCATAATGTAATATTAGGTTTTGTTGGTGGGGTTTTTTTTGGGTTTGTTTTTTTTTTTTGCCTCTAAAACTCACAGTGATTTGTAAGGCAGTCCCAACATTAAAAGCAAGTTTCAAAATTGTGCATTATAAAGAGGAAGATCAGGTTGCTCACTGCTGGAAAGCAGCTTTCTTCCAAAGTGTTTTTCTGTGCAAAGTGATCCTGTATACTTCAGGAAAGAAATGAGGTATTCACTTCTTCCTTTTGAGTAATACTCATCATTTAGTTCACCTACTATTATTTTATCTCACCAACTTTACACATAATTTTTAGGACTGAAAATTTCTTTTGATATTTGTTTTGCTTCAACTGAAAGCCTGCCACTGGAGCCTGCTTGTGCCATTTGGCCTGTTACTGCAGAACACCTGCAGTCCCACAACCTCTGGTTGCTCCTCAAAAGACTTTTTCCATAAAGCACTGACCCAGACAAACTCTTCTTAGTCTGTGAGATATAAAATCACAACTCCGAGTGCTATGGGTGCAAATCATCATATGCTGCACAGAACTCTGTAAAGCTCACTTCTTTCCTTGCACATGAAAGAAAACTCTGCAAAGCAATTTAGGGTAATGATGAAGAGATTCCTCTACCCTGTGTTAATGGACAAGCAGATAGTCAAATTCCTTCACAGGTACACATTTGCTCCTGTGATGCCACATGCATATTCTGTTGACCTAGATATCCTACCTATCTGCCTACCTAACTTTGTGTTTCAGTGATCAATGTGTGTTGGCAAGACAGCCCTTCTTAGCAAAGAAAAAAATTTAAAATTTTGCTAAATCATCAGGTACAGAGAGTGCATGAAAGAAGAGCTAAGGAAAATATCTAGGCTATTACCTAATTATGATTTTAATTATTTTTTCCTTCCAAGCTTTTCATTTTTCATGTGATGGCTGCAGATTATTTTTAATCAAAGTGTGAAAACAGTAAAAAAAAAACCATCTTTCTTCTCAAGAAGATTTTTGACTGTTCACTATATTCTATTACACTCAAAATCTTGCAAGAAGAAAGGAAAATAGTATACATTTAGCTATGAACTTATTGTTAGTCCAGTTAACTAACAGTCCAAGAGTCTAAAGAAACAGTAATATTACTTTTAAAATTTTTGTATGTGAACTGGTTAGGATCTACCCATTTTACCTGGCCTTATTCTCATCCTTTTAGTATCTCTTTGTGATCTATGGTCAGCACTTCATTATGCCTTGTGAGCTGCTGGGTGGAAAGGTTTTAATGGTTTTAGAACATCACAAAGTCTCACCAGGAGCAACAGGTCATTTATGAAGTGCATGGGAAATTTGTGTGTGAAAGTGGGATGCATATTTCCTCCTCAGTTTGATACATTTGGATTTATTTTAAAATACTTCCTTACCTATGTCTGATGCCTTGTGGCTGATCCCAGCTGAAGGATGAGCATAACCCTCACCATTTCCCTGTGCTCAGACACAGAGACCCCCTGGGTTTGCCAGTCCCTTCCCATGGCGGTGCTGGCCCAGTTCAGGCTCAGGCAGTGGAGGCAACAGGCACCTGGACCTGAGGTAGGAGCTGAAACCAGCCCAGCTCAACTCTGGCCAAGCCAGCCCTGAGACGGGTGCTCTGAGCTCAGGGAGCAGCCTAAAGCCTTTTACCAGAAATGACAAAAAAGTAGAATTTACTGTGTTACAACTCTGGCCACAGA
>VXAC01004228.1:433445-461607 GCA_013399225.1 Rhipidura dahli
GGGGGGAGAGCGTTTCTCATCTATTTTTATAACAAATATGTTCAAAGTCACATCTTGCACTCTTGCAAAATGCTCTATTATAAAAACCCTTTCATCAACATGATAGTTTGTATTTAAACATATCTTAATGAAGAGTTTCCTGGAACAGATGAACACACACTACTAAGCCATTTTTCACATGGACTTTATTCAGTACATTAACAGGTGGTCTGTTATCCACACTTCTTTCACATGTAGTGAAAGAACTACATTCCTCAAAATTAAATGCATGCAGGTTTGCTAAAGAGCATTAGCATCTTTTTTTCCTAAAGGTACTAAGTGCATTGTGTACTCATACATATATATATGGTAAAAGCTTTTTTCTAAGCATTTTCTTGCACGTTGTTGAATATCATGAATCTAAAAGTGCGATTTACTGTGTAGACTTATCTCTGCTTTTATGTGAATGCACAGCATTTATTTTTAATGCTAATGCATTCTCTCTGGAAACGTTACTAGCCTGTAATGACATCTTTCTTTTGGTTTAAAGCTGGGCATGCTTGCATGAGCTTAGAGGAAAAAGTTTTTATATTTGTTTTCATTATTGCTGTTGTACATTAAAAGAATAGAAGACAAAAACCACAAAATGCTTTATAAAACTTTTAGATAGTGCATGCTTAAATTAAGCTGTAAAAGGTGTGACTTTTCTCATTGTGACCAAAAATGATTACAGGAATGTAAGATCCAACTGAATGAACTCACATGCAATGAGAAAGAAAAGCTGGATGTTTATTCTGTGCATGTCTGACTGATCTTTGGACATTTGTATTTTGCTTTTAAGCACCAAGCAGTGCTAAATTGAAATTTCAGAAATGTGCTAAATAATTTGTTAAAGTCAAAGGTGAAGGATAATAATGCAAGTAATAATGGATTTCAAAATGTTTTTATTTCTTTCCCCATTGTGATTTAAAGCCCAAAGCAGTTTGTATTCATTGCACTGTGATACTTCTTGTAGACCATACAAAGATTATTGTGAGTTTAACAGACATTAGTTAATTTCTATAATCTACCAGATTAGGAGAACAGATCTTAGACTGGATAGTTGATACATCTGAAAATGTATGAGTTGACTTTTTATGTGGGCAGGCATAATGCAAATGACAGAAAACTAAATGAGTTTGTCACTTGGCTTAAATATCTTTGTCCACTTGCAAACTTTGTGTAGGTGTGTTTACTGTTCTTTGTGTGTTTATTGTTGGACATTGTAATCAACAAGACTGGATAGGGGTAGAATTAAAATAAATATACAATGCTTTTCAGATCTTTCCTTTGGCTTAAAATCTAGCTCAGAATAATTGATTTACCTGGGAACTCCAAGATACTTATCTGATCATTTGACTGCATGAAGCAATTCATCCTGATGTGGGTTAGATACATAAAATAGATAAAGGGTGGGATGAGACTTTCTCCTAGGGAACCTCTTTCTTCAAAGGCACCTGATCTAAAAAAATTTGTTCTAGTGTACTGGAATAATAGGCATGTTACCAACAGCTCTACCATAGAAGGAAATTGCTACCCTGGATTTAAAAAAGGCTTTCTTTAAAATTCACATTTAAAACATGAGAATTTGTCCTTAGAATTCCTAGAAATTTATATATATGTTTCTATATGTATATAAAATACTAGTTAGTTGTGAAAATTACTTGCCTGCTGTCTGTTATATGTATTTTATTAGGATTTTTCTGAAAACTAATTGAGGAACAAAGTGTAAGAAAGAGCCATGAGTAGCTAAGGAAAAGTAACTTTTTTTTAATAGGTGTATGCTAACAAACTTCTAGATACAGCATTAATAAAATTGTGAGACCTATGATTTAGACACCAAAGCATAAACAAATGTACAATGAGGAACATCACTGTGTTATCCCTGGTTCCATTATTATAATCCATAATTTTGAGTTTTGTATTTTTATTAGTTACTGTCATATATCCTTAGCAAGTATATCCAGCATGAAAACCTAGCGTATACATAATGAGCATAGTCTTTTTCTTTCCCATCTTTCACAATGAAGAGGAAATCAAGTGTACTTATGAATATTCCTGACTCATGGAAAACACAGTCTTTGAAATCTACAGTACTGTTTACTCCTACTGTTCTAAAGGAACACATAAAAAATAGTTGTGTGACTTGCTGTAGGTATCAGCCTCAATCAGCATAATGCAGTGACCCTCCACAGTGCACTTCTTGCCTTATAAACTCTGTGAAGTCATGGGTAATTTTCACATGATGAATAATGATGTTGAGGAGATTCTAAAGAAAGATAATTGAAATTGTCAAGAGAGTTATTGCATGGAAAAACCCAACCAACCAACCCACCAGGAAACCCTGAAAATGACAAAACAAAATCACTTTAAAATCATATGCCATTATTTGTCTTCATATCAAACTACCAGGGTTATAGGATCATGTATATATATATATATATATATATATTCAAGCAAGAGCAAGAGGTATGACATGTAGAAGGCACTTGTGTCTTCTCTCTTCCAGAAATCAGAACTGTAAGCTTCTGTCTGCTCCCTGGTCCATAAAGTATTTAAGACTGTTTCAGTTTAGAATTCTTTAGGGTTACTGACTTCAAAGAAATGGATATGTAAGTTTCTAGCTTATAACTCTGGCTTGATTAGAGACACAATTTCCAGCAACTCAATGGATTAAAATTTTGAAAAATGGGATATTAACACATGTTTATGAGAAAAGTAAATGAAAGCAGGAAGTATCTTAATAATTTTTTTGAGTGTGTGCTATGTTTGTCAAAAAGTCATTCTGTGTATTCTGTGTTAAATGTCTCTAATTTGGGTCTTAAAACATAGTGTGGTCTGATTACAATCTTCTGAAGATGAGAAGGAAAATTAGAGTAGGATGAAAGGAGGATAAAAGTTCTGTACTGAAAGTGAATAAAGGCAAGCCATAGGCAATAGCAAAAGAACACTAATAACCAGCAGTGGGAAATGGGGCATTCTGTATTAATAAAGTAATTTTCTTTTAACTCTGAAATATTCTTTTCTCAGCATTAGTAACAATAATAATGGTTCTCTTCACTGCCCGAGAATAAACATAGAATTTTTACAAGGATAGTTAGGATGATTTTGTGAAGATGCCCCGCTGCTTCACTGATGCACTATTGAACTCTATGAACCTTTTTTTCAGATGGGATGGAGTAGATATAAAGAATATTAAGGATGTATGCTCAAATAGAGAAAATAAGTTCATTGTGTTATTTACATTTTTTGTGCATTTAAAATAAAATAAAAAGAGAAGATTTTCTTATAATTCATATTTCTTAAATTTTGATATTCTCATCTCTGCTTTTTGATGAATGAACTGTGTTATTCACATTTTCATTCTAGAAGTGTTTGCTTTTTAAACCAATCACAAAAAACATTCAGGAGGCTGCAGCTATGTCAGAATAAGTAGATGATTCAAAACAGCTATCATTTGCTTTTGGGACAGTTTGTAGATCACAAAGGATGCTGCATTCTTCTCATAAATTTGTATTCCTAACAATCAAAGGGACTGGCTATATGAACTTGCTGTTCAAAATTGGGATTATTAAAAGAAATTTGTTTTAAAAGTCTGTATAGGTAGCTACATGGTATCTTCCTAACCTGGCAGATGTGAATGTTTAATATACTGAGGAAAAAACCCTGAACAGCAGGTCATGAAGTTGCAGATATTTAGTCCCACCCACAAGGCCTCTCATACTCCCTCTGAGGTGTATAAATAAGACAGAGACCTTTTTTTCTTTCCTCTCAGGTTCTGCCCCTGGTCATACTGCTCTGGTCCTACACGCTGCACTGAACTGTACAGAAGACTTCCAGCTAAGCCTTGAGATCTTAGTGCTCACAAGCCCAAGTGAGAGTGTATAAAGACCTCCAAATCTGACTGGTAATGAAGAAGTGCTAAATAGTTAATTATCAAGGGAATGAATGTTTTTGTGCCACAAAATATCTAGTCTCATTTGAGAATGCTTCTCTGGCTAAATACTTGGAAGCAACATGGCACAAAACCTCCTTCCATTGAAATATTATACCCAGGTAACAGTGGGTATAATCTTTCAAGTTCCATGTTTGGGATGACAGGAAAAAGTACTTTCCTCTCCAGAGCTTTCACTTAATTTATTATGCTGTTCTCTATTTAGAGTTTCATAAAATAAAATAGAAAACTATCTTGAGGTATCCATACAAATTCAGTATCAAGCTAGAACTACACTAGAAAAAACCAGATGCCATGCCCATCACCCAGATGGACCTTTCAACATGTATTTCTTACAGGAGTGTGTTTTGTGATTGCATTCCCAGCCCTTCATTATGCTGAGATTAATGAATTTGCAGTACTGTAAATTTTGATAAAACAACAGCTTCCCTAGAATACAAGTACTAAAGCACATCCCTAGCTTTCATTCCAGGTACCATTTCATGATTATGTAGCAGAGTGGATGCACTTCCTCAGAATAACAAGAGATGCTCAGTTCTATCTAAAGTCACAAAACTGGAGAGCCTTAGAAAATGCTAATGCATTTCAGAGATTGTGCTTTCTTGGCTATGGTCCCTGAACATGGTGACAGCTATAGTGGTGATGCTTCCCATTCTCAAAAGCCTGTCAAACCCAATTAAAAACTGCATTCTGGTATTCCTTGTCCTTTTCAGTGGCAGCTTGCTGTGGAGATATTTGTCTTACTTTCTACCTGCTCCAAATAATCCTTCTGTGTTTGTATACGATTTCTCTCCCCATATGTAGACATGGGTGACCATGAACACATTTCTTAGAACAAAGAAGACTAGCTCGTTGCTCTGTCATGTGTGCCAGTGTTTCACAGGTTACTTTTTAATATAAAGTTGTTAGATTGATCCCATAAAACTTAGGATGATGTATTTTCCCTTGCTGTTCTCCTTTGAAAGATTACTTGTTTTTAAAAAGCTTTCTGGCAATGCATTTGTTTGTATGAGACTTTTTAAAATAAGACATCTAATTTATGAGTCTATGTTATGATGTTATTTTCCAACTGTTAAGATGTTCTTTTCTGAGTTTTCCAACTTCAGAAATTGGCTCTTCTACAGGGTAATTTGGAACATCACAGATAAACTGCTTGGTATTGCCTTCTGGAAAAGACTGCAGGAGGAGAGTAGGAAGCTTGGTCAATCCCACTGAACCTCAAATTAGTTACGTTTTTCAATGGGATTATTGTCTTAATTTTGCTGGAATCAGTAGACAGAGCATTAAAACTTCATTAAGGAGATCCACTGAGTTCCCTATACTTCAGTGGAATGTAAATTCCTTGGTGAAAACCATAATTTTGTTTATTTTAATAAGATCTGAAAAATATAAGATCCTGAGTATCTATTATAAGTGAAGACTTGTATACCCATCAGGTGAAATGTTTTAATTTCATGTGTCACATTTACTAATATGTTTTCAGCTTGATTGTCTAATGTTGCTTTATGATGAAATTAATCCAAAGAAAAGATAGTGACACCAGTCTTTACTGTGACCATGAAGAATGCTTCTGAGTTCTTTGGCTTCTGGTACAAATCTGGTGAGTAGAATTACTTTTAGAATTAATAAATATTGCTATATACAGAGTCACCAAAGGGAAAATACCCAATACCTCCAATCTGGCTTTTTTATTATTGCATTTGGGGAAATTCTTGGAAGAAAAATACATTGAGAGCTAGAAAATACAAAGAAATTACTTTTAGCTGTAGAGGTTACTCTACCTTGAATAGTTTGAAGCTGTGAAAGTAGGTGGTGAAATAAAATGTATGCATACACACAAGAATTTCAGGTCTTTACTTGCAGAATGAGCTGCAACAAGGCAGCTGAAAGAGTATTTGAATGAGCAATGGCAGTTAGAAATGTCTGAATTTTGCCATAAATTTAACACTAATGTTTCTGGTGTGAAGTGTTTCTACAGAGACATTTAATAGATGTAGGCTTTTGCCTTGAAATTCAGAACTTCAGTATTAAACTCTTAATATACCAAGTTATAATATTGCACAGTTGCAGATAAGATAACCAAGTGTGGTTTCAGAAAAATGAGAATTCAGAGTGGAAACTGCAAGAATGTTGAACTAGATTCTCTCTGTTAATGTGGCTTGCCTAAATTCTATGTGTTCTGTGATAACACAGAGAATGTTAACAGTGGTAACACAAAAGCATATGCATATTCTACACTTAGGTTATGTTTGTTATCAACCTACATTTTTTAAGCACTCTGCAAGGATTTTTCTTGAAATGTTAGAAAATACATTTGAAATAGCTAATGGCAAAGAGGTAGAGTGTAGATTTGTTATAAACTCTTTTTACCACATAGTAGCTGGTGAAAATAGCTTTTTTATTATAGAAAGTTAAGAATACAGCCAAGATCCTATCAGGAAGGGAAAAAATAAGTTACAGATCAACCAGCACAGCTCCTCTTCCCATACCAATTTTACTGACATGTATGAAGTTGGCAGGTAAAATCTGGAGTTTTTATTCCAAACAAACTTTGGGATACCATAATTTACTTGCTAATGATTGCAGCTAAGATGGGAAAGAAATTATCTGGAAAATATAAAATCACTGATAAATAATTTGTAAAAAGTCAAAATGTTATGCTGCAGTCCACTTGGTAGGTTTAGGGGAAGGTTAGTTGATTTATTCTGGGCTGTGCACAGAAAAAAACCCAAAATTCTCAGTAGGTTCAAAACCACACTTTTACTTGCAAAGTTTAGAACATTATGGTAGAATAAGACACTTAGCATATTTTAAAACAACACCCAGACAAAGTAAGGCACTTCACAAACTTTAACTAAGCAAATTTATTCTTAGCTAATTTAATTTATGCAAAGAACAACACACTTACTAAGACCCTGATTAGAATTTTAGTCTTGCTTACAATATATTTTGATAAGAAGTTAGGAGAAGAAAGAGGAAAGGAAGAGAGAAAGGTCTGTGCTCACCATCCATGAGCTGGCAATGAGATTTGGCTGTTGAAATTTCAATGTCTGTTAAAGTGATGGCCACAGTCTTGATCCATCAGTGATAGAAAAAGCCCACAAAACACAGAGCTCAGTGATTACACTCCAGTTATGTAGGAACACCCAGGTGCCTTACCTGGGTTTGGGACTTTTACACTATTATAGCACTGTGGCTCATGGGACACTTCAGGGTTCTGTGATGGTTTATCACACCTTCTAAGACATGACAGCTGCTCTTAGGTCAGCACAGTTGAGACAATTATGCCTCATGAGAAGGGTTGAATACCTTCAGGTGAATGTCCCAATATCTGCCTCAGAGAGGAGTTTTCACACCTGAACCAGTTGTGTAAGGGCAGAAATTGGCATGATAAAAAGCATTATTATCCTCTTCCAGTATCTAGGCCAAAAACCTCATGTAGCCTCTGGTGGTGGGTGTGCACCCCCTCTGCACCTGGGCTGTGACCTTGATCTCCATCAGCCAAGCACCTACTGCTTTGGCAAATGGCTGATTCTTTGAGACCTTGCCCATCAGCATTTAATCTCTCACAGTGATAAGAGAAAAAGACAGATGAAACACCAACTGGCTGAGGAAAGTTTGGTGTGTACAATGAGGATAAGTTTTAAATTTTAATGTATATGCTTCAAAAATAATATAGGGTTTTAATTCTATGTGTACATAGAGTTATTTCCTAGATATACCATGATTTGAAATCAAATGATTTTGTATTTCTGAGGAAACCTGGATTCAAGTTAAATATTAAATTCAAGATAAAGACCAAATCCCACCCCACAAAAGAACCAAACTAATTCTGATCACCTGAGTAAAGTGGGCCTTCTGGCTTAAAATGAAAGAGGAGAAAAACACAATATCCCAAATATGAAGCTCTTTTTATTGATATAATGTCTGTTCTTTTTGGTCCTATTGGGAATGGCTGCTGATAAGAACCTTGTGAAGCAGCAGAAGCTATTTCTATTTGCAGTCATCAGTAAACTTTAAACTACCTCCAAGATTTATCTGTTAATGTTCTTTTGCTACAGCACAAAAAAAAAAAGTATAAAGCTGGAAGCATGAATTTCCATAAGTGTTGAGTTGTTGGGATAGATGGCTGTTGAAACTAAATGATGCTGAATTTGCATAGCTTTATTAGGCTATTGACATAAGAAAATACTTGTTAAGAAAAAAAAATTGATGCAAATTTCTGAGACTTTCTCTATTAAATGAAAAGATTCATCAGATGTCCTTATTATACATCAGAGACAGTTGTCCAGACTCCCTTTAGAGATCAGGATGTGGTTTCTATCACCCCAGAGAAAATATTTAAGTTACATCTGAGAAATGTTGCTGTAAGAAGCCTCTTGATCTCCTCTGTTAAGTCTCTATCTGTTAAGTCTAAGGTGAATGAGAGGAATTCCATCAAATTTACCACTATCATCAAAGATCTATCATGGTACAGTCTATTTCATGAATGTATGGTTAGGTTTGATTACGTGCCAAAATGTGTCCAAGAATCATTTTCTATGGGAGAAGGTAGGAATGACTTTTTAATTTAAGGTTGAAAAACAGTTCAAATCTTTAAGGAATGTATTTTTTTCTATGTTGTCAAAAAGTTTATGTTGTTATAAATGTTGGCCAGAGAAACCTGGTCATTAAAACATGGCACCACCAGCCATTACCATGGCTATGGAATTTTCAGTGTTGTTCCCTGTGCACAGATTGGGTGAAAAATAGTATGAAAAATCATTCTTGAATATCGAATTTGTAGGCAATGCCTATTGCACTATCACAGCTTCATGTTGGTATGTGACAAAATATGAGATTAGACAAACTTCTTGACCTGAATGTTTTGGGATTTTTTTACAAGGGCAGGCTCAGACAATGAGAGTCTATTTGGTCTGTCTGAGCTGCAGTTCATTTTTGCCCAGCAGCCCTCACAGTGCTGTGCTCTGCACTGGTACCTGGAAAGGAGTTGATAACTCTTCAGTGTTTGGCTGCTGCTGCTGGGCAGGGCTGGCACAGCATCAGTGCTGTCTCTATCTTCTTTTTGTTTTTCCTTTTTCCTTTCAACTCCCTTCCCATTAAGGGGCTGGGAGTGGGAAATATCCTGGGACACAACCAGGTCAGCTGACCCGAATTAACCAAAGGGCTAGTCCATACCAGATGATGTCAGCTCAGGTATAAAAACTAAGGAAGGGAGGAAGAATAGGGGATGTTTGTTATTTTGTAATGTTTGCCTTCTAGAGCAATTGCTCCATATGTTGATAAACTTCACTCACCGGTGAGAAGTAGAGATTAAAACTTTTTTCTCTTTGCGTATGTGTGCACAAGCTTTTGGGTTTTTTTGCTTATTATTTATTTTTGCTTTTTTGATTATCTCAGCCTACAAGTTATTTTCCATCTTATTTTCTCTTACCTGTCCTGCTGGGAGGGAGAGTGATAGAGTATCTTGGTGGGTATCTGTATCCAGCCCAGGTCAATCCACTACAGAAAATAAATATAAAACCTTGAAAAATCATCACTGGTAATCAAGGTTTAGCAGAAATTTTGGGTGAGGAGAATAAAGAAGCAGAGCAACCACTTTTAAACTACTTTTTTTTTTTTGGTAAGGAATATTAAAGTAAAGAGAGGATTCAGGTGAAGCAGTAAATCACAATCTGAACACAGGAGGAAATAGTACAAGGTTGTTACCCTTTGCTCTTTTTTTAGCAGAAAAGGTCGATATAACTAATAGTCTCTTAACAAATAGCAAAGGTATTTTCAGTTTACATTCATAAATTTTTAAAGTTTGAATGTGAATTGATTAGGTCGTTCAAGAGGCCTAACTTTCCCAGTCACAAAGTCCTGAAAAAAGACTGACTATAAAGATGGAAATTGATATAAAGTGAGATAATGCCATCATAAACATGGGAGAAAACAGTTGCAGATTCCATGCCAAGTAACTAGACCTGACTCTCATGTTGAATTAAATATCATCAAGTGTTCTCTTATGGATCAGTATCTAGACCTCAAGAAAACACTTGCCAAATACCCCTGAGAAAAGCTTTGTTCAATTTCATTTACTGATTGGCTTTTAAAGAAGATCAGCATTAAAAGTGGGTCTCAGGAAGATTCCTGTGTTCTTTCTCACAAGATTTTTATGACAGCGCTTACAGCAAATACATCACATGAGAAACCTTTATGAAAGGTTCTGGCACAGAGTACATTTGGAGATGAGTGTTTAAGACCTCTGAGAAAAATCTTACTGCTTAGAAATAAACCCTTTGGCACAAGAATAGAGCTCTTGCCCAAGCTAGCAGCACTCTGGGGGTCTCTTCTACCCCTTTACATTCTATACTTAAAATCTCCTTGGAGAAATTACACAAATTAAATTCTGTGGGACAATACTTTTAATTTTTCAAAAAGTAGCAATAAAAGCCTCTCTGGACCTTTTGACTTTAGGACTAAAAATCTGCAGTAAGCTTTGTTACCAAGTAGACTGCAGTAAGACTCGATATCTATACTTCTACTTACAGGTCAGCAAAAAGTTCATGCTGATTTTGGCACTGCTGCATATATTTTGCCATTGCTGCCACATTCTTTTGAATTTGTCATTATTTATATTTGTCATTATATTTCAATAACAAAAGAGAATTCAAAAGTTTGGAAATAAGTAAAGCAACACTCAAGTATCAGGTAGAATTCTGAGCTGCAGGAGTTCACAGAAATAAAAGAAATACCTGAAAGACAAGACCACTAATTTCTGTGTTCCTACTGCTTTTTTCTCACTGTGTATTAGAGCCTCTGGGGCTTTGAATGTTTGAAGGATTCTTGAGTCTGCAACTCCATGCACTTTCATCTATTTGTTCCTTAATAATCTGACACTTTTGAAATACTTTACAATAGAGTTGAAGAAGTAAATCTGTTAGCATCTAGACGAATACAGACAATAAAATAATTTTCAGTAAACAGTCACAGAAACAAGCAAATGCTTTAGCAATGGAAAAAGAAATAATGTGATGATTAAAAAAATAGAGTAATTTAGGCTTTGCTAGAATAATAAAATAGAGTAATTTTCTGCTTTGGAACCTTCTTTCTTTTCATTTGGTTATTTGGGGATTCTTTGGGTTATTTTGTCGTTTTATTCACTCAGTTTATCTTTTTGTTTGTTTTGTTTCTTTGATTTCTGCCATGTTTGCAGGTAATTTATAAGAATCCTTATACTGTCCTGATTTTATTCTATCTTCTTAATTTGCTGCCCAATCTAGAAATAAGAGAGAAAACAGAATTGTGGAAAACCACAGTCACTGCTGATGCATGGTCTTGTCTCCCATCTCTTTCCTGATTTACTACTGCCTTCAGTGAAAGGTGGGAACACACACTAAGTCTGAAGAGAGTTTCAATAGGAAAGCAATTATCCATCTATTTTAAAAAATGAACCAAGTCCAGCTATCCTACTAGCTTCATAATACTATACTGATGTTTTATGAGGCAGAAAGTGGTGCTGCTATTGGCAAGATCTACCTAAAGTTGAATTATTAGAATGACCAGAGAAATAATACTTTTTTTCTTTTAATATGTTGGCTAAAGAAGAGAAACATGATTTAATTTTTGGGCTAAATTTAGTGCAGGATTTGGTATATAATTTTGCTTGATTTAGATCTTCTTTTACAGTCTATGAAATGTAAATGTGAATGCAATAGAATCTAAATCTAAAACTGCCTCTGAATATGAAAGTTCCGGTGGATTCTGTGAAAAAGTTATGCAAGGAAAGATTTTTATATTGATTGAATGTGTCTGATTCTGAAAATGGTGCATCCTTTTTCTCTTTTATACCCCAGTATTGAGGTCTTTGTAAAATGCACTAGAGGTTTCTCCTTACTAATCAATTTTTTTTTTTTTTTATTTTCGGTTAACTTGGCATAATGTCTGTTCTAAAAGTTTTATCCTTTCATCCTGATGCTGTAGCATATTCCTCATTCAAAGCTAATAATGTTTTACAGCCTCTTTGCTTCCCTCTGTTTTGTCAAGGAAACCTCTTCTATTGTGGTATTGCTCAGGTTTTTAACACATATTATCTTGTGCATTTTTATAAATAGGCCCAGCTTCTGTACAGCAGGGGTTCAATGACTCTTCTGATAGCTGTTTTTAATACATGGAGAAGTTGTAAATTGGTATCAGAAAGTTATTCTGAAATAACACTGGTATATTCTCTGCTAAAATATTTTAATAGAATAAGTGAAAGAATTTCATAAGGAAATCTGCAACAGTGTGTGTGTGCACCCCAGCTGGTCGTATTCTAGGTCATTGGCTTTTCAAATGTGAAAACATAAATAGCCTTTCTTATTGTCTGTAGTTTTACATGGAACTTTAGTGATCTGACATGGAAAAAGTGAGTAGGAAAACAATCTGCATTTTATTTTAAGGAAAGTGGTGTCCAAACATCTTTCAGGGTGTTCATACATGCTGTATGATTATAACCTACATTATTGCTTCACTTTGTATGAGCCAATTAGTCAGTCTAAATAAAATCTGCTTTGCATTCATGTTCTACTTGTTTTATTTTACATTCATAAAAAATGAATATGAATGAATCATTTAAATTCAGGTCTAATCCATTCTTTAGATATGTTATGTACTCTCTCATTTTCCTTTTTTATTACCCTGGATTTTCATTTGATCTGCTTAAGCATTTAAAGGTAAGTATCTATTTTAATAATCATAGAAAACCACATTTCAACTCTGTTTCATCATGTTCTGCTTTCCGCTTTGAGATAATTTCTTTAACATTAATGATATGTTCTTTTCTCATGTTTTATGCTTCCCTTGTGTATCATCTTGGGATAATCTTGTCTCCAGCTTAATGAAAAATCTGCTAGGGAATTTCTATGTAGTTTTATATAAACGACATATATAAAGTTTGCACAACTGGTGCCAGCTGAATTTCTTTATTTAGGCTGAGGAAATAAGTAGTTGCATAAAGGGAAAACATTTCAATTTGTCCATACCACATTCCAATTTAATTAAGAGTCAACATCTGAAACAGAGTTGAATTCTCTGTTTACAATCCACAATTGCACATAGTAAAAAAATGCAGAAAATCTTGTCTGTAAAAACAGAGGATTATAGAAAATTTTTGATAACTCATAAATATGGTGACACTTTATTATTTACTGTTTTTTAAACTGTTTCAGGCTGTGAGTTTTTAAAATTATTTGTATGTGAACATAGATGCAACTGAACTTAATTATGAGCTGAACTGGGATAATGTGGTATCATAATTTAAATTACTGCAAGTACATAGCATTCAAATTTTCCATGGGAAAGTGTTTCAGATGATAAAAACTAAAATTAATTAAAAACTAAATTGTGTTTTTAAAAAGACAAAAAATATTGCTCTGGGTAAGAGAATTAATTTTTAAAAAATATTTACAAAATATTTAGTCACATGCTACAGGACTATATGTTTAATATTATATCTAATAAAGAATATGCTTTTTACAAAAATACTGCTGAACTTAATCACATTTTAAAAAATGTTTCTGTTACTACTGTATTTTGCAAGATAACAAAAAAAATTACTTTCCTCTAATACCCATGATGACCAATGCTGTAAATCAGCTATAATCACCAAATATAGATCTTATCTAGTAGTCCATCTGAGGTACCTTAGGGTGCTACCTAAAGTGTATTGGATTTTGCATAAAATACATGCTTCACTAAACTGAGGTGGTTTTGCTTGTAATGAAACACTGTTCAACAGAAGTTCCAATTTTTTAGAGTATTTTCTGCCTTTTTTTTTTTTTTTTTTTTTTTTTCCTGAAACAATGTAGGCTTCTTCCTGTGCATCCCAGGATATTTTGTGCATGCCTTGTCAGTGGACTGTGGTCCTCCATGGAAACTCCTGCTCCAGTCAGGCATAGTGTGGGTGGATGAAGGGGGAGATTCCAGGAACTTTCTTGCCTCACACCTCTCCCACTCAGATACCTCTCCTCAAAGTATAGCCAAGCACACTGTAAATATACTTATTTCCTCCCAACCTGACCCTGTGGTTACATTCAACTCCTTTCTATCTCTGGCCCTAGACACTTCTGTCAAAGCATCCTTCACCTTTTTCTGTCTTTGTGACACTCGTTGGCATGCCTGTACCAGGGTTGAGAGAACACAGGTGGGAACATCCTGTGGCTGGATTGTACATGGGCTTTGAAGGAGCTGGAAATTCAGGGCATTAGGCTTTGAAGTCGTCTGAGCCATGTGTGGAAGGAGGAACTGTGATCCCTTGTTATGAAGGGCCAGTGCTGGATGTACAACACACACGTCAAATGAGTATTTTGATCCTTCCTGTATTTACAAATATACAGATATATATGCATTATATACAAATATAATGTTCCTTCTTTGCTGTTGTCTCCTTTGGTTCATTCTGCTTTTTGCTTGACAATCCCTGTAGCAATTCTGCTTTCAGTCTTACTTGAACTACTTTTCATTTGTGAGCACACTTTATCCTCCTTAAATCCTTTCTTCTTTAGACTCCATGCCTTAAACCATCCTTCCTGCTTTTAGATTTACAGGCTGCATCAGCTTTCACTTGAAATGTTATGCGGATATTTGTCTCCTCTTACATTACAAGTGAATTTTGTTGTAGAGTAGCTGAGTTAATATACGTAAAGCACTTTTGTGCTCTGTTCAATTTGCTTGAATCCTAAATGGATATGGCATGCTGGTTTCAAAGACAGTATACGTAGGAAACCTGGTATTAACCTCCAACCATCTTGCATTCTACAACTTAAAAGACATAGGCACTAAGGCACTATGCATAATGAATATGAAGAACTGATCTACATTGCTGATAGCTTTAGAGGTGTTACCCCTGAGACAAGTGTGATGAAATATTACCAAATTGCTCCCAATACACCTTTTAAAAGAAACAGTCTTGTTCCCTGTATAGTGATTTTTTTTTTTTTTCGCTTCCTTTGATATTCTCTTTTAAAAAGTGTGTCTGTGCACTCTGTCAATGATTTTGTGTTGTGAAAAGAAGAGGTACATGTATAGCTTACACTGTGCTGAAAATGCACAGGTTTGGGATTTGAAGTGAGTTGTGAGGTATGCATAAACCTGCTGGCGCAGTGCAATACTTAAGGCGTGGGTAATATTTATGTAAAATTTGAGTGAGAGTCTTCACCTCTTAGCTGAACCTTCAGGACAAAATTAAGTATTTAAGCTTACTATTTTGTTTATGAGAAGAAGCATTTCAGAATGGGAACAGATTTTCTTGTTGCTTCTTTTTTTTTTTTTTTAATAGCACTTAGGGGGAAAAGTCTGATTTAGATGAATTTTAGGCACAAATCTATAAAGGGCCTATGCAGCTCATTATACATGTTCAATGAAAATCTATAATACTTATCATACTCCAGTGGTCTGGCTAAGTACTAGTAAGAAAGGGTCATTATGTATTTTATTAGCAGAACTGTTTTGCAAGAGGAATTAAGGAAGTCTCACATCAAAATACCTAATAATCCAGTGGTTTGAACACTTAAGGCTTTCTGCCACTCCACTCATGTCTCTGCATCATTCTCATGATTTACTTTCTCCCTCATGACGTGCTTCCTCCCTCACAACAGTGAGATCGAGGGCACCTTCAGCAATTTTGTTCACAGCATTGAGCTATGTGGTGCAGTTGACAGGCTAGAGAGGAGGGATGGCATCCAGAGGCACTGTGACAGTCTTGGAATTTGTGCCCATGCAAACCTCACGATGTTCAACAAGGCCAAGTGCAACTTTCTGCACATAGATCAGAGCAGTCCCAAGCACAAATACAGGCTGGGTGGAGAATGTATCAAGAGCAGCCCTGAGGAAAAGAATTTGGGAATGTTGGTTGACAAGCAGCTTAACATGACCCAGAAATGTGCACTTAGAGCCCAAAAAGCCAACTGCAATATGGGCTGCATCAAAAGAAGTGTGGCCAGCAGGGAAAGGGAGGTGATTCTTCCCCTCTTCTCCAGCCATGTGAGACCCTGTCTGGAGTACTGCAGCCAGGTCTGGGGCCCCTGATATAAGAAGGATATGTACCTGTTGGAGTGAGTCCAAAGGAGGGCCAGGACGATGGTCAGAAGGATGGAGGATCTCTCCTATGAGGAGAGACAGGAGAATTGGGGTTGTTCAGCCTGAAAGAGAGAAGAGTCTTCCAGGAGACCATACAGCAGCCTTCCAGGAACCCTACAAGAAAAATGAGGGACTGTTTACAAGAATGTATTGTGACAGGACAAGGGGAATGGCTTCATACTGAAAGTGAATAGGTTTAGATGAGATATTAAGAGGAAACTCTTTACTGTAAGAATGGTGAGGTACAGGAACAGGTTGCCGAGAGAATCACAGAATTGTTATTACTGGAAGGGACTTCTAGAAATCATCTAGTCTAACTCCTCTGCCAAGAAAGGTGACAGGTGGGTTTTGAGCAGGTGACACAGGAATGTGTCCATTTCGTGAATTTTGAATGTCTCCAGAGAAGGAGACAGCATGACCTCCAGTTCTCTGCTACCCTCAATGTAAACAAGTTATTCCTCATGTTGAGGTGGAACTGCCTGTATTTTATGTTCTGGCCATTGCTCCTTGCCCTGTCACTGGGCACCACTGAAAGAGTCTGGCACTGTCTTCTTGGCACCCGCCTTTGAGATATTTGTAGTTCTGGGTGCCCTGTTCCAGGAAGTGTTCAAAGCCAGGTTGAATGGGGCTTTGAGCCACCTGTTCTAGTGAAAAACATCCCTTGCTATGTCAGGGGGTTTGTATCTAGATGATCTTTAGGCTCCCCTCCTACCCAAACCATTCAATGATTCTAGGATTCTCTTGTTACACAACAATACCTCTGCTCTGAACAATTTAATAGAATAGTTCTCTGGCAATCACTGCTCTTCCTGTTTCTTGGGAGTTTGGAGACTGTCTTCAGAGCTGTTAAGATTTCTTAAATTTCAAAGTCACTGCTAGGTAGCTTTGGTCTTACAAAAGAATCTCACTGGCTAAGGCACAGAACTAAGCAACAAGTACTTGGGTGAAAAGGCAATAATCAGACTAATGATCATAGGTGTGATGGCTAAAGTTTATGTGATTCCTTTTGAAAATTCTTGTAAGGACCTATCACTTCCCAGACAGTACAGGAGAAGAAAAGAGAAACATATTATGTGTTTTCTTATGCATATTACCATTTCTTGACCTTGTTGATGCTAATGGAAAGGGGCAAGCTGTTTACAAAATTGATTATCTCCTTCATCTTTGGTCAACAGAGAATTATTTCCAGTCAAGGAATAACCCTTTGTGTTTTCAAATTTTGGCATTTCTGTAATTCTTACTTGCAATAAGTATATTATATATATAAAACTTAGCCAAATATACATTTTGCATTATTGCAAGTTTTTAACATGTGACACAACACATTTGAGGGAAAAGTGTGCTTCATTATTAAATCCTGAAGGGCTGTCCAGTTTGTGTTCTCAGAATGAGATTTAGCTCTTCTTCAAAAAATGCCAAGAATGTTAGACAATTTGAACATATGCATTTTAATCTGTGTAGTTTATGATTTCTCAGCAGTGGCCTCCCTCTGGAATGTTCATAGTTTTCATTTAATATTTGTGTCTGAATTGTGACAAAATCATTTCCCTTCTCTTCCCCATGCCTTTTCTTGTCTCCTGCCATTTCTTCTCTCTTTGAACCTAATGAAACATAATTTTCTGGTTTCAGTGGGATCAGAACTTTTTCCTGCATTTGAATAAAATATGGAAATACTCAATGCATTTACGGTGCTGGAAGAAAATTGACTTAGTGCTCCATATATACCTGTATTTCTGTGAGTGATTGCTATATCCATTTCAGAAATAGTGAAGATTAATTTTAGTCCCAAGAGGACAGACAAAAAGCCAGAGATGTTACACCAGAAAGTTGTCTTTGTCTGATCTTCGGTGGCAGGAAAACTCGTAAGGTTACAGCATCCTTAATCCCAATGTCCAGAAACAAGACCAAGAAACAACACCTGCTTCCTAAGTGGAGGTGTGTAAGCCTCAGTAAGGTACTTACTGGTAGGATGGGGAAAATTTGATTTTTTTCCAAAGGAAAACCATAAGTATATGGTATAAAAAAAAGTATATTTATGAGACTCAGTTTATAAAAACATATGAAAACTACTATATTTTTTTTTGACTGTTGCATTGTTCTTTCTTCTATCCCAGCTGCTAGCTTTCCACTTAAGCATGGATGTTAAGATAAAGAACAATTTGTGCATGAATGACACAGTCTTTGGAATAATTTGAACTAAAAGGTAAAATTTCAGGAATGTTGTTAAATGTAAAAGCTGTGTCAAGCCTGCAAATTTCTTCCCTGAAATAGGATAAAAATTGTCAGCATTCACGTCACTCTGGAGAATCACTGGCAGAATATCACCCCAGCCCCAGGATGTTGCATAACCCTCTTCAGAATAAACTTTTTTTTTCCAAACATTTTGGCTGACTTGTGATGATTTCTATTCTAAAGATATGCAAATCTTTTACATAGTCATGAAACAGAGGGAGGATCCTTCCATCCGTTAGATTTCAGAATGCAGTTGTTGTCTGCTTCAGCTTCATCTTTACGCGAAGAAAGTTTTCTCCTCTTGTTGATCCACAAATTAAATTTTGCATTTGAGAAAAGGAACAGCACAAAGACTGCCCACAAGAAAGAGTACTGATAAGTGCAGAAGTCAGGATTCTTTTTCTTTCCTAAGAACTTTAAATCTGGTTGACTTTTTTAAAGTAAATATGTAGAGACTAGTGCAGTGAAAAAAAGATAACTTTTACTATTGGAAGAAAAGAATGAGGGAAAAAATTATCAGGCAAGGAGCTTTTCACATGCTGAGGAATTAACATTTTGTATCTTTAAAAATAAGTCAAACTATTGTGTCAAGTTGCAAAAAGAATAAGATGACTCAGATAAAAATGAATTTTAAAGTGAGCCAGATGCCACAATATAGATGATTCAGAAAATAGTACTTCCTCAGACATGTCTTCCACTAGCAAAATGTTCTTAAATATTTTAATACATATGGCTCAGTTTATTGAGAGCAGCTCTGAGTCCCTGTCACCATGTTCTAGAAAAGAAATACCAAGGCTGTGAAAGTACTCTCACATGCCCATAACAATAGACATTTAAAATATAAATATTAATGAGACATAAGATTATGCAATTAGATTTAATTTGGTACCTTTTAATGTTAAAAAATGACCTTTCAATCAAATCTGCAAATCAGAGAAGTTTTCAGAAAACAAAAAGCTGTTGGCATTTATGAAATAGGGATAGTATCCCTGTTCAACTGAGTATTTTCCTAATGAATTGTGTGCTTGTATATACTCCTATTGTTCACACTCAAAAACACATTTTAAATTCCTTAATACAGGGAATTAATATAGTCTATAAAGTACATTATGATCCTATCCTTAATATATAGATGTTTTATCAACATTGGTTTTACACCTTTCCTTGGTTACGTGGTCATTATTTCTGCTCTTTAGCAATACCTATGTTTTAAACAAGTAAAAGGCTCTTGTCATGTGGATTGTAAAAGCACCATAGTAATTTTGGATTAGATTCCTGAAAGATAAGGCATTCTTTCCTCATGACAGAATGGACTTCTGTAAGGATTAGCAAAAATTCTGTCCTTTACATTAAATTCAAAATATTCAAGCTTTCTTCTTCTTTTCTTAGAGGTCTTGGAAAAGAGAAAGTAGAAAACTGAATGTTACTTTCTTTTACTTATGTGTCAAGCAGAACATAAGTGCTCTGGTGTGAAAACTGAAATTCATATTGTCTTATCTATTTTTCAATAAGAATAGCCTCTGCATTTTCAATATGCTATACATTTATTAAATAAATTACAATACCATATGAATTTAATTGTTTCATGTCACTGCTTAGGTAGAAACTTGTACAAGAAAACTGAAAACTGCATGTAGGATGATCTGGTCCCTGTTCTAATAGAAAATCTCTTTTTGAGCAGAATACATGAAGAGGCCTTACTTTTTACACTCCATTATACAACAGTTTCTAGGGAACATACTGCTCTTCTGAAAATAATTTCTCAAACTCAGCATGTTTACATGCTTAAACGGAAATTACTAAAATCTGCTGTCTTTAGAAACACTGCATTTTGTTACTTGAAGACTGCAAAAACTGATTTCTGAATCAACAAAATGAAAAGCAATAGATGTAAGTACTATCACATACTGCAAGCTTTAATCTGAAAAATGTTAAGACACCAATTTTGGTGATCATATTTATTCAGAGAATGGAAACCTACTGCATATGGCCTCATTTTTCCAGAAAACTTACTCATGTATTTATCTGTAGGTTACCCCTCTGGGTTTATCAAATCCCATCTGTGTACACAGCAAACACTTATCTTATTGAAAGACAGAGTTATGCTTTTATGCTGTCTGTTTTTGAGGCATCAGGACTTGCAAGGAGAAAAACATAACTGGGATGACTGTTTCCACACTGAAGTTCTTCTGCATGGCCTGTTTCTCAAGTTCTCAGAATTTATTTCAATTCAAACGTTTGTTGCATTCCTAGGGATATATTTATATTTTGGAAGTTTGACTACATGATGACAAGTGAAACAGCATCATTAGGGCAGGTCTGAGCTATGTATTCACCAGTAAATGATGTGATTGAGTTGGAATGGATTTGTGCACTACAATATTTGGGTGCTGAGAATCTCGTGTCCACGTACTTTCTGAGAGTAAACTTCAGGCTGGCTTCAGTGTAGACTCAAGGCATGACTAATTTATCCTGGACTGATTGCATTTTCCAATTTAATTTCTCCTGTAAGAAATTCAGCTGATGTAGTCTAAAAAGGCTGCACAGTGTGAACTGAACAGTGTATAAGTGGATTCAAATTCAAGATTCACTTCTGAAGAACACTTTTGATTTGAACTAGAAAAATTAGTAACACAGATGCAAAGAGTCCTGAATTCAGAACATTTTGACATTCCTAAGTCATAGGACACCAGTTAAAAATCACTGTCCTGAATCACAGAACAAAGAGTTTTTAAAATCTGGTTACAACTTTTAGGTGAACTGTTGTTCATTCTGAGATAGGGCTGTCTGGGACATAACTTATCAACAAGATAAATAACAAAACAGATATACTGGAAATAGCAATTTTATCATGCTTGTTTCTGACTTGCGTGGGGAAGATTATGAATGCCTAGGAAAAATATGTTCCTTGAAACACGTCCTGGTGATGATTTGGTTTGTTATGTGGGTTTTGTTGCGGGGTTTTTTTGGTCGTTTGGTTTTGTTTTTGAATTTATTAAAAGAAATTTCCAAACACTACTTGACACACTGCACTTCCAATTCTTAAATTTGAGACCAAATAAAGGTGGAAAACTGGCAGCATTATTAGAATTCTCTGGTGGGCTGCACCATCTTCTGTTCATCAATCTGCTGTACCCATTTTCTTAGCCCTCACTGGGAAATTAAATAATCCTGACTGACAACTGACACATTAATTGCCTTTGAGGGAGCACACCTTTAAAAAGCAGTCATTTAAAGTCTTCTGCTTTGGTGGAAGAACCAATTTGCAGCATCATCAGTCAGGGTTTTGACATGTAGCTTTGCACTTGCCATTTTGTTAATAAAGAATCACACTTGAATCCTGAGAGAGTGTTTCCCTGAAGAGAAACTTAGATGTCTTTGTGAAATTAAGATGACTTTGATAGGGACACGTAATGAATGTTTAAATGAGTTATTAACCTTTCATGACTTCAGTGAGTGTTACTGCAAGACAATTCATCATTATATTGTCATAAACTGCAAAAAGCTGAATATCATAGTAAGATCCATTTCTTTAAAAGTTTATTTCTTGCTAGGTTTGTGCATAACAAAACCAAGTTCTTGTGTTTTTAATGTTTAGCAAACTGCGTGAAAGAAAGAATATCTTAACAATAACTTTTACTGTAGCTAAGTAAATATATGGGAATTAAAAAAATTAAAATTCATCCAGCAAGTAATATTTTCAAGTATTTAATTCAGGTTAAATTTTTCCATGCGTGTTCTTAAGTCAAGAATAGTTATATCATGTTCCTTTCTATCAATGGTAGTCTATGTATGTAAATCAGCTTATCAGAAAAAAACTGCTTTTTTTTTTATCATATGCAAAATATCAATCAAATGTAAAATGTTAAGGATTTTAAAATTTAAAATTGTCAAATTCAAACACGTTCACATTCTAAAGGCAGAGCATTTTCAATGCTGTAAAGTTCTATTTTATTTTTATATGAGGTGGGTGCATTCAAAATTCACTTTTGAGGAATGAACTAACTTGTTTGATTAGTTTTGATTTCATAAGCCTCACTACAAGGCAGTTTTGATAAATTTTCTTCTAAACCTATTGCAAAGTTGTTTGATTACCTTATGACTTGAAAAATGGAAAAAAAAAAAAAATGTAAATTCTTTTCAGGAAGTACAGTCTTCCATGAAGAAAAATTCTACACTTACCAATACACTTGTGCAGTTTTTAAGTGTATTTAGAATAGGACTTAAAAACAGGCAAACAATTGCCTTTCAATATTTTATAAAGCATGTCGCATCTTTAGATCCTCTGTTGGCATATCTGCAGTTGTATAAAATCAGATATATTCTTTGTAAAGGTAAAATTACATGTCCCAGAAGTAAGAATGCCTGTTTCTGGGGCAAGGCACACACATTCATTAATTGTCATTATAGTGGTGTAAAAGTATCTTAGGTCAATAATTTATTTTACTGACTAAATTAAATTAATACTAAGAAATCCTTATATTAAATGATAATATAATATTAAAAGATATTACGGAATTCTTCATCCATTGGTTTTCAAAACAGTATTTTAAAAGAAGTTGAGAAATTGCTAATAATTTGAGGATATAAAAGGCTGTTTCATTTAGAAATACACTGTTAGTAGATAGTGAAAAAAATACTGGGAAAAGCAAGTGACATGCAAAACACAATATTGAGAATGAAGACTTTCAGCAATAACACAAAGAAGCTTTTAAGACTGAAAATGCACTGTTTTGGGTAGGTGACGCTCCCCAAGAGCTGCAAGTTATTATACACAGTATGAAACTGGAATCGAACAAAGATACAAGATTATTTTCCACAACAGGAGCTGTATGTCCATTTCACACAATTCTGTTACAATTACAAAAAAAAAATTGTGCCCTTTCCTGTAATGTGTTTGCTCTCATTATTTGTCTTTCCTGTCATCATGTCAGCAATTTCAAATTTGAAAGTTAAATCATGGAAAATTGTCACAGTGGTAGTTCATGCAGTGTTAGAAGTACATTTAGCGATTGTTTTAGTAAATGGCTCATTGAAAAAATGTTTCTGCTCAGTTGAAGGTTTTGCTGCAGGCATTAAAGCATATGAATCTGAAACACAAATTCAAGTTATTCATGCGTAAATATTGACCTTTTCCTGATATATTCTTAATAAAAATATTCTCGTGGTTGAATATGAACTGGAATTTTGTGTTTATTTCATTTTACCATTGGCAATAATTTTAATGCAACTTTAGGCCATTTAAGTATTTAAAATTTAGCTAAACCAGAAAATTTACTTAAGTAAAAAACCAAACTACTTACATATTATAGAAATTATTTCCTTTTAAAATTGTCATATGAATTTCTTATGCACAATGATCTCATATATATTATGTTCTGTTTATTCTAAAGCAAAACATAAGAATAAGAAAAAAAACCAGTATTTCTCTCTGAATTTTAATAGGATTAATTTTTTTACAAAGTAATTGTGAATGAAAAACCTTAAAAATATTGAAGATATTTTTGGGTCAGAATCTGAAATGCCTGTGATCATTATCAGAGATATGGAAACTCCAGGGGATTGTTTTATCTCTACTGTTTGCACATGTAACACAAAGTAAATAAAAAGTTTTGTCATAGATATGCACATTTACACATTCAAGATAGTTTTTATATTGCTATCATCTGGCTGCACCCAGAACTCAAAGGCTACTGCAAATCATAATATGCAAAAAGACTGTCACAGCGTTGTCACAAGTAATCCAATTTTCTTCTCTTTTTTAACTAGCTGCTCCAAACTGTAATTAACTTTCATATGAAATGGAGATTCAGTCTTTTAAGATATCTTCATAGTTGATAATGTGCAAAAAGGTTAAACCACTGCATTAGTAGAAAAGAAATACAAAATATACAAAATATAGTGAACTCTGAACCATTAAGTTTGTTTTGGCAATAGACACAGAATCATCTCCTGCTCGTGGCTGTGACTAATGAAAGGGCAAAACTGCTTTGTCTGCATTTTTTTGTAAAGCCAGTATCTAGTTGCCTCAACATGGTATCTGAAACTGGGTAGCATCTAGCATCTCTGATGTAGAGTTTGAGAGTAAGACTCTGAAAAATCACAGTTTGTGATTTTTGCCTTGTTAATTGGCCAAGACACTAGTAAAACACAGCCTTCTTACCCAGTCTACAAGGGGCTGTCAGAGTTAGGACACACTGACTGCTGCCTCAGCCTGAGTGTTGGGGTTTGTATGTGAGAGCTGCTGCACACAAGGAGCCTGGGAAAGGAGGGAGAAGTCTGCATGTGCATGTGTTGTATGCACAATAATTGCAGTTCTGGAGCCACCACTTTCTCTCAAATGCACTCTTGATTACTTGGGAGGATACTGCTTCCATAAAGGGGTCCTTTTTCTCACTGTGTAGAAGAAATGTGCTAGAAGCTTGAATTTAGTTTCTACAGGGAACAGTAATCTGCTGGTTCTTAGCACTTGAACACTTGCTTTTGCAGCTTTAATAATATATTTTCAAGATAGATTTTTTTTGATGTACTTTCACAGAGGTAGGTAATAACATTTTTAGGACCCCAACTCAACTGATTGGGTTGAAAAAATTGATCTACTTCTCTGTTTTTAATGAGGGGAATAGTCAAAGAGCATAGACTAACTTCTTTTCTTCCTTGGAGATTTGGTTCATTAGACAGATGAGAAAAAAATTCTCATGTATAGTTTGCTTGCCTCCTGCTGGAGGATGGAGGACTGTTTGTACTGCAAATGGAAGCTCATGTTGTTGAATGGATGCACCAAACTCAAAATTTTTGTTTGTAGAGACGACGTGAATTTTCATGCTGTTGCTCATAGGGCTCAGACAAATGAAAGGTGGTGACTCTGCTAAAGTATTAAAGCTGGAGTAGCCAGCTGGGGTAGCTTGATGGCATCATGCTGAAGTAATGAATGGGTTAAATTCTTTTCTCACAATAATTTACTGTGCAAGACAGTTGTTAGGACATCCTATCTCTAGGACATCTCTAGGATATCTCTTCAGAGGATGAGCTCTGTTCTCATATGCTGAAGTAGATAGGAAGAAAATGATAGGGTAAAGAAACTCAACGGATCTTGATTTGAGAAGAAAGCTACACTAATTCTTTCCTGTTCTATGAGACTTATTTTCACATGCTTTATTTCTCTCATGCCTTTCATTTTCCTGTAGTTAGTATTTTCATAGAAATCAAACAGAGAGACAGAATATTGCTTCATTGGTGTTGGTGCATCTTCAGCAAAATTGTACAAGAAAAACTTGGTCCAATGACTCTGGGAAACTTTCATTAAATGGGAGTTTGCCCTGTAGCAGATTTGCAAGCTGTTCAAATTTCTGCTAAGTTAAGTCAATCAATCTCCATAACAAGAAGATTGTTTTGTGAAATGCCTGAAGCCCTCTGATTCCCTGTTGGTTTCTATAGGGCAAAAAATCTCAGGTTTGGTCAATTTGTTCAGAGGAAGTATCTTGTTTGTTGAAAATGCTCCACAAAAATATAATCAGAATTCCTGACATCTTTTTCTGTGATAAGAAAAAAATCACTTTCTGTTATTTGAAGTAGATTTTTTCTCTTAATTCTTTCTCTGTTGTACCACACTCTGTTTCCAAGGCACCCCAATTCACTTCAACTATGCCCCCTGTTCACCTAGAAATTTGCAACTGCCTCATTTTGCTGAATAGTATTTGATTTCTGAATTTAAGTGGAATGTAGAAACACATACAGGCTTTCTGCATGAAAGAAAATCTGAAGACCATAGAAATGTAGAATTTAAAAAAGAAGTGGGAGGGGAATTCTGAACTCTTTTTTCCAGATGTATTTTCCACAGGTCTTTGTCATTCTGCTTGGTGAGACTGAAGGCAAAAGTGAAAAACAAATCCTAAAATGTCTTTAAGAGTTTGCATTCTTGATGTATGGGAAGCCTAATTTCTGGTACCAAATCAGAGAAATTCTAGACATATTGCTGAACAAATTAGATGTAATATTTTATTTGGAATTCAGCTGTTTGAAACAAGGAAACTTCAGGTATACTGTACTAATGCTAGTCTTTCCAAGCTGAAAGATATTGTAGGTTGACTTTGGTTGGATGCCAGGTGCCCACCATCTGTTCTATCACTCCCCAGCAGGACAGGGGAAAAAAAATAAGATGGAAAATCACTTGTAGGTTGAGATAAGGCAGTTTACTAAAGCAAAAAAGCAAAAGTTTGCACTTGCATAAACAAAGAGAAAAAACCCATTTATTCTCTACTTCCCATCAGTGAGTGATGTCCATTCACTTTCCTGGCAGCAGGGCTTCAGTGCAGGGCTTCAGCACAGGGAGCAGTTGCTCCAGAAGGCAAACTGTAAATAAAAAATACCCCTCCATTCCTCCTCCCTCCCTCAGCTTTTATACCTGAGGTGGAATCACACGGTATGAAACAGCCCAAATTTGGTTAATTTGGGTCAGCTGGCCTGGTTGTTCCCCTCCCAGGACCTTTCCCATCCCCAGCCCCCTGACAGGGCCGGGATGTTGGGGGACAGTGCTGATGCTGTGCCAGCCCTGCCCAGCAGCCAAACACTGGAGTGTTACCAACTCCTTTCCAGCTCCCAGTGCAGAGCACAGCACTGTGAGGGCTGCTGGGGGAAAATGAACTCCAGCTCAGCCAATACAAAGAACCATAGCCTAAATGGAGGAAAGAGTGTTTTGATGTAAAGTAAAAATGCTATATTTGATATACTGTGGGAGTTTGATAATAGAGCTGAAGCAATTCCAACAGCAAACACTAACTCCTGATTTTTCTACTCATTGATGAGCATATGTCATGTTTGAATATGGAGGTATCATTAAGGTGGTTGTGTTGCTGCATGTATTGAGGCTTGCTCTCAGTGCAAGATGAACAATTTTATTTGATGTCTGTATGAGATCCCTAATATTCTTATTCTTTTCTCAAGTCTCTTGCATTTCTATTAAAGCAGAAATCACTGTTCTTCAGTTTTCTTTGTTCTTTGTTTTTTTACTTTTTCTTTCTCTTCTTTTTCCTTTGTTTCCCCTTCTCCCTCTCCTTCTCCATCCCAGCACTCTGTTAAAAATACCCAACAGACCCAAAATCTATCTGGTGGCTTCCTGATTAATACATACATAAATTTCCTTTTCCTTTTCTCTTTCTATGGGTAAGATCAAAATCTGGGCTCATTATTTGTCTTCAACTGACAAAGACAAGGCAGTAGGGTTTTTTTTTATTATGACCCCTTTCCCTTTCAACTAAACAGTTTTAAGATATCTCCAAAGCATGCCTAAAAAGTCCATAGCAGGAAGTTAATGGTCATGCATTCCCTTTTAATCTTTATGGTTTAATTTTTTGCCTCCTCCTTATAAAACAATTTTTAGGAAAATAGAACTATTAATTTCAGCATCATACTGGAAGATACAGAGAAATAAGGATCTGCCTAGAAATGTATGATTTTGGTTCAGCTAAGAGTTCTCAAAAAAAACCCCAGCTGACCATGTGAATAACCCAGACTGAATTTCATTCTTGTGGAAGTCTGCATGGCCCATGATTTTGTAGATAGGACTTTTTTTTTTTTTTTTTTTTAAGTTAATACTGGAATTTTGGCAATCCAAGGAGCAAGAAAAGCTTCTCTATTTTTCAGATCATTGAAGTGACAAGTTTGGGGAATGCAAAGTATAGATAAGGGTATATGAATTTCTCTACTAGCAACTTTGTAACTTGAAATGTTTACATTTTCTATGGTAGCAAACCCTTCAGTTATTTTGCAGGGATGATGTTTTAGTTGGTTGTGTTCTTGACTGTTTATATTTAGCAGGCATTTTATTTACTCTTCAGTTTAATTTTTTTTCTTTTCTTT
>VXAC01004228.1:468753-482041 GCA_013399225.1 Rhipidura dahli
TTTTTTTTTGTCTTTCAAATCCTAAATCTAGAGTTGGTTTCCTGCAGGAATTAATGAATTGTGAGTTTTCCCCCTGTTTTTAATCTCAGGACCAAAATTAAATTGTGTGATTAGAATTGGCTTCCCATTGAGTTTTATTAGGATGAGTTCTGATTTCTGTGTGAAACCCTGATGTTCTCCCACGTTCAAGTGACAGGGTGTATATTTTGGTGGCATTTTGTTATCATGCAGACTTGAGTTAAACTAATTATAAAGACATATTAGTTCAGATTTATTTTAAGCAAAACCTCAGAACTACATCAAGTGCCCTCTGAAAGTGCACTGAAATTACTCTGTATTGGCAGGGGTCGGCTGAAGATATCAGCTCTTCTCTGTGGTCATTGCTCCAGGCTGCAGTTTTTTCAATGCCTACTGAGCACGGATAGTGAAGTAGTGAGTGAACACACTATCACAGCATCTACCAGTAGGTGATAAACTGCCTTCCCAGATTGCTACTGGTTGCCCCTAAGTTGTCCCAGTGCCTTACCAAACTCTCCTCCAGTACAAATTGTTGGCTGAAATCGTCCTGAGACTTGATACACAGTAGCTCAGAAAATACTATAGATAAATTACACTTTACCTGTGAATTTCCTGATTGCTGATTCACGGTCAAAAATTCATGTTGCTCTTTAGTGAGAGATAAATTGTGTATCTCTCCCTCCCTTTTCTTTCCCTTTCTGCTTTTCCTGTCTCCTTAAATTTTTCTCATTTAAGTCAGCAACAGCAAGAATCACTCAAGACATGATTACACATTTATTTTCTTTTGCTGTTAGTATTTTTTAAAAAAAGACTAATGTCACATTATTCTGGAGAACTGCATGACTAGTACTTGAGAAAGTACAGTACTTAAACACATTTAAAATAAGGACATCACCAAGATAAAGCACAAGAAAACAAGAGAGGCAGTAGTTTAATCCTACTTCCAGGAGATAAATACCTCAGTTTTGCAATATTTGTTGTTTTCAACCATACAGGACCATAGATAATTGTTGCAGTCGCTCAGAGTGCCTGCAGCGTGGGGGGTTCAGGATGGATGGACTACCCCGCGCTAGAACCAGTCTCTGAGGATAGCGTGGTTTGAAAATTCCTTCAGCTATCTTGCTATTAGCTCGTTTAGATCTCATCCCTGCCCCAGGGAAATATTATTGGCCCCCTACTATACATGGCAAGGGATGATTGGATAACTTTGATACACCTCTCTCTCTTTCTGAAACTTTTTTAAGTTTGCGCATGGGGGAACAAAGGGGTCTTCTGCCCAGCTCCCTTCGGGACTCTCTGCCCCCTGGGGGCAGAGAGAATACACCTGGAATAAAGCTACAAGAATTCCACTCTCTCGTCTCTTTGTCTTCGCTTAATGGCTCGTTAACCCTGCCTGGTCAACACTCCACGATCCCCAACTCCGGTGCCGTCTTGTGTAGTTGGGGGGGGTGCGGGAACGCATCCCTCCGTGCACGCTCCAAGCCCGAGAGAACCCAGCAAGGGGACTGGATCAGAACCGGCTGAGCTAGCCACAGATAATTCCCTCAACAAAGCATGAAAAACAAGAAATGCCATTGTACGTGGGTAGTGAAAACTCTTAATGTGAAAGATTGTTTGAATGTAAGTCTCCAGAGTGCCTTTCTCAGAAAGACATAATGATCTCACAACAGAGAGAATTTCAGAAGGAATTCTTGAGCTCAGAGGAACTTGAAAAGGAGACTGAAAGAGATGCTTTCAGGAAATAAATAAAGCAACCAAAGGGTGACAGTTGTGGCACATGAGGATCCTCTCAGGGCTAGGTGCAAGAATTATGTTTTAGATCTCAAACTGCAAATGTTGTTGCTCCCAGATGTGCTTTGCAGCAGTTGTTAAGTGAAGATGGCTTAAGCAGTTCCAATATTAAGAGTTATCCAAATTATACTGTTACTTTGTCCATAAATACACCCCTGAAATACACAGACAGAAGTTTTACACACCTATTGAGACATCATATTTCAAATACACTTTCCAGATATTGAAAATAATTTTGGAGACATTACAATGTCATAGATACTCACCAGCAAAAGTAAATTCCTAACTTTCAGTTTCAGCAATTTGCGTACTTCAATACCTAAAATCAAAGTTAGCCACATAGCATACATCAAGCAGCAGAACAGGATAATTACAGAGTTGCTGTGCCAGTAAGTTCTTTCAATACCAATAAAGGAGATTACTGAAGGGGTAATTCATAAAATATAGTTCTTCTGAGATCTATAATATGAACATAAAAGCAGTGTGAAATTATCAATTCAACAGACAAACACAACAAAAAGAAAAAAGAGAAAGAAGAAAACATTAGTATGGAAAATTTATAGCTGTAAAATAACAAAACTGTCTGGCGAAAAACTAATGTGAAGAAAAAATAATTAAATGCAGGGAGAAGCAAATATTCTAATCTCATCCAAATTACAATGTCTTTAAATTAAAAGACAGTATTTTCTACAAAGTGTAACACAGAATTTTTACTGGAACACAGATTTAAGTACTTTTGTCAGTAATAAGGGCATCTACATAGAAATGGAATAAGATGTGTAACTTACTAAGTTCCAGTCAATTAAAAATATTTAAAAATATATTAAATCCACGTAAACTTTAAACCTCATATTTTGAAGGCTATTTACATTAAATAACATTAAAGTCTGTGCTATTTACTGAGGCGCTAACTTGATTAATCTCTTCCAACTAAGTGCATTTTCTGTATTGCTGTATGGACTGCACAAGACAGAATTGTATTAATTTTGCTAAGAAATCATACATAGATAAAGAAGAAACAGGTTTGTGAAACATTTGGTTTTAAGCATTTTTTTTCTATTCTTGAAGGAAATAAACACTTTTCTTGACTGAGGCAGAACATTTTAAAATTGTTTCCTACAGATTGTATTGCATGTGCCTAATGTCCATGAATAAAATTAGGCTCGAAATTAGAAGAAAGTCTTTCACAAACGTGTTTATGAAGTTCTAGAATAGTCATCCAGAAAGTGGCTGCTTGGATTGTGATCCATCTACTTTTAAGATTCTTCTGTGAAAGTCATTATGCTGAGTTTATGTGACAATGTTTTGGTAGTGAGGGGCATTCAGGGGTGGTTTCTGTAAATCAGTGCCAGTTCTCCCTGTGCCTGATAGAGCCAGCACCAGCTGGCTCCAAGATAGACCTGACACTGAACAAGCTCAAAATCATCACTGACTGTAGTAGTGTCCCTGTGAAAACAGTCATGGAGGGGGAAAAGTTAGTGTGCCAGAACAACTGCAGCTGTAGGGAGGAGTGAGAATATGTGAGAGAAACAGTTCCGTAGGGACCATGGTCAGTGGAGAAGGAGGAGTTCATGCAAATCTGTAGCCCACGGGAAAGACTCAGGTTGGAGAAGTTCATGGAGGGCTATGAGAGGGATCCCATGCTGGATCAGAGGAAGGGTTTGAGGAGTTCTTCCCCTGAGGAGGAAGGAGCAGCAGAGACAAAATGCCATGAGGTAACTGCAAGCCCCATTTCCTGTCCCCTTGTGCTGCTGGGGAAGGAGGTGGAGAAATCTGGAGTCAGGTTGAGCCTGGGAAGAAGGGCGGGGTAAGAGAAGGTGTTTTAAATTTTAGTTCTCATCTCTTATTAACCTAGTAGTTAATAAATTCAACCCATTTCCCCAAGTCAAGTCTATTTTGCCAGTGACGGCAACTGCTCAGTGTTCTCTCCCTGTCAACCCAGAAGCCTTTGATTATATGTTCTCTCTCCTGTCCAGCTGAAGAAGGGAGTGATAGAGCACCTTTGGTGGGTGCCTCAGGTAGGGTCCACCCACCAATGGTAAACTGTTTTTTAGGGATGCTGAAATTAGGTCTTATACCACTTTGATGCTGTTCAGCCAGCTTCCATATTTCTTCTTTCTCTCCTATAGAGTTTTGATATGGTACTGCAAAAGGGTATCTACATCTGCAATGACATCACCAATTAAGTAAACCCAAAACTGATACTGGGTCATTAGGCTTTTTTTTTTTTGTCTTAGGAGTCATTTCCTGATGAATTCAAGGCCAAACACCTTCAAATTTTAGAACTGCTTCTCATATCCTTGATTCTTGTTAAATGTCTTTTCTTTCTCCATTAAATAGCAAGGACCTTCTGAGCTTGAGGAACCTACTTTCTCAGAATTTATTTTATGAGAAGGAGGTCATGGGTACATGATCAAGGTCTGTAATTTAACAATTTCAAAACATGCTATATTCCTGTTATGGGTTAACACATTGCTTTCTTTGTTTGAAGAGTTGGATTTTTTTCACCTTGGTTTATTTATTTGTAGTTTGGGAGTTACGTTTTATTTTTTTTTTTGGTTTGTGTTTGGGTTTGCATTGGGCTTTTTACCTAGTACTGTTATTTTTGTTTTCCCAAGGTTTATTTCAGAGCTTATATAAATTATGCTCTCACAAAGAGAAGATTTTAACTTTTTGCTGTCCCTTAAACATGTTCAGCAAAGGATTGAATCTTATTTTAGTTCTTGTGCAATGAAATTTCTCTTTGATTGGGAGTGAAGTCTCTGCTGGCACATCTCTCAGGGTATTTGTAACGGGCTTCCAACTACATCCTCTTTGTCTCAAAAGGATTCTAGTCATTGCAATCTACAGAAGTATTCACTGGCTCAGGATCTCCCAGACAGGGCATTTCCTAATTGGAAGTGTTTTTACTTGTCACTGTTTTGTCAAGAATTACATCCTAAGCATCTGATGCATAGATACATATTTCCAGTTTCCAGCTACTGGTTGTGAAGAGGTGCAGAATCCGCTGTATGTCTCAGTGGTGTAGGAGGACTTGATGTGAGCCACACATCAGCAATGACAACAGGATCATGATTGCTGTTAGCCATAGTTTGTTTAATTCTTTTCTCAAATTCAGGACTGTCTTCAATAATATCTCTCTCAATTGGTTGAATACAAGAAAATTCAAACATTTTATAAGCTTAGCTGTTTAGGTTGTTCTTCTAGGACACTTCACAGAACTTTAAATATTTCAGAAATCTTTAAAAAAGAATGCTGTCTTTGTTTAGGAACGTCAAATAGACTGATATAGAGAGGAAAAAATGCCTTAACATCCCCATTATTTTACTCCTAAAGGGAAAGCTGAAAATTTATGAAAGTTGAAACTACCCTCCAGAGCCTCAGTTTTACATCAGTATTTTTTTACTACTGCACTTAACACATTTTCAAGTCTACTCCCAGTCTATGACTTGGGTTCCTTAGTAAATGAAAAGGTTTTAGTGTTTTTATGACCTATGCTACATTATTTATTGCATTCTGTGATTTTTATTTTTTTTCTACCTAAAAGGGAAAACTTTCACAGAATCACGGACTGGGTCAGTTTGGAATGGACCACACTGATTCATCTTGTCCAACCTCCCCTCTCAAGCAGGGTCATCCTAAAGCACATGGCAGAGGATTGTGTCCAGATGGGTCTTGAATATCTCCAGTGAGGCATACCCTATAACCTCTCTGGGCAGCCTGTTCCAGTGCTCAGTCACTCATACTGCAAAGAAATTTTTCCTCATATTCAGGTGGAACTTCCTGTGTATAATTTTATGCCCATTGCCTCTTGTCCTGTTGCTTAGCACAATCAAGGCTCCATCCTCCTTATACCCACCCTTTAGGCATTTATACACATTATTGAGGTCCCCTCTCAGTAGCCTCTTCTTGAGGCTGAATAGGCTCAGCTCCCTCAGCCTTTCCAGACCCTTGACCAACTTGCTATCTCTCCACTGGACCTGCCCCAGAAGCTCTGTGTCTACTTGTACTGAGGAGCCCAGAATTGCACGCATTTTTACATGCAATTTGAAATTCTTCAAATGTGGCCTCACCAGGGCTGAATAGAGGGGTAGGATCAGCTCCCTTGACCTGCTGGCAATGGTCTTCCTAAGGCATCTCAGGATTCCCTTGGCCTCCCTATCTATAAGGACACACTGCTGGCTCATAGACAGGTTGTCGTCCACCAGGACCCCCAGGTCCTTCTCTACAGAGCTGCTTTCCCTATTTTTTATGCTGTATCTTGTTCATTTCTATTCATACCCCATTTTCTCAGTAGGATTTTCTCCCCTTCTCCCTATTTATTACCAATACTGAATCAGAGATCAAGATCCTAGTTACATCTTTTTATATTTTTCAACTGATCTTATGTACATAAGTAAAAAAAGAAAGACCTCTCTCCTCTTATAAAATTAATCATGGTGTAATAAGTACCTTGTTGTTACTCACAGTTTTCTCTTTCAATAGAAGTGAGACAGAAATGGATCTCACGGTTTTTCATTGTGAATTTCAGAGAATTAAAATCTGTGAAATAAACTAATGCATCAAAACTGAATACAAAATCTCTGTTGCCTATAATCTAAACAGGTACTCTACAAATTATTATATAGGAGACATACCTCATGTGACACAAGACAGTGATGGTCAGGGGATTAAAATCATAGAACTATTTAGGTTGGAACAGACCTTTGAGATCATTGACTCCAACCATAAAGCCATCATTGCCAGCTTCACCAGTAGACTAAGTCCTCATCATCTGTACATCTTTTAAATATCTCCTGATGGTGACTCAATCAATCATTTCTCTGATTAGCCTCCAATGCTTGACAACTGAAGAAATTTTCACTGAAGAAAATTTTTTGTAATATCCAATTTAAACTTCACCTGGTTCAACTTGAGGATGTTTTCTCTTGTCCTGTCACTTGTTATTTGGGAGAAGAGACCAACACCCACCTGGCTACAACATCCTCTCAGGTGGTTGTAGAGTGGGATAAAGTCACCACTCAGCTTCCTTTCCTCTTGTTGAAAGGTGTAGGTGGTGAGATGACAAAATCTGAGCCATCCCTCATGTTATAAATTGAGAGGGAGATGGCAACTACTAGAGCAAGAGATTGAAGGTCATTATAAATTCTTCTGTACCTCAGTCCTGATCTGTAGGCTTTGTAGTGTCTCTGTCTGATATCTTTGGACAGCATTTTCATTTACACCTCTCTTCTACTTAGGGTAGGAATGAAACTGCTGAACATAACTCAGCAAGAGACCTGGTTGCATTACAGATAAGAGTAGGCGAGCAGGCATACATGATTGCCCTGTGGCTCCATGATAGAAAATACTGTTTTGTACACCATTCTTTTAAAGAGGCTTAGAGTGCTAGAAGGTATTTTTTATTAGCCTGTGCATGATAATCTAAGGAGATGGAAGGAACGAATATCAAATAAAGTATATGTTCCTCTGGGAAAGACTTTAAAATGACAAACTGTAGTGCATTCCTTTAATGGTCAGCTCTCTTTGCTTTTAATCATTTAATAACATCTACTCTTAAGAAATGGAACTATGAACATGGAAAACAGATTTGAAGAATGATCTAGGAGAGAAATATAAATGAGTACATATCAGGTTAGTGAAAATAGATTCTAGTTCTCTCATGATATTTGGATGGGATTTCAATTTCCATATTTTTTTCTTGTCATTAGATGGATAAGAAGAAAGTTGACAGTCTTTCATGCTGTTGCAGAGTATAAGGAAAAACCTCAGTGACAAAAATGGTGCCAAAAAGAGCAGTCTCATCCTCAAAAAATATTATTGGAAAACATCTACATAAAGATGTATTTTTAATTTCAAACTATCAATCTGTCATATTTAGCTTTTAAATGTACCGAACTTAAGTCATAAGCACAATGTTGCAAAATGTTAAATCCAGTTTAGCATGATACTCATGTTCCATACAGCCAAAGTACTCATGTTCCAAACAGCCATAGTAAGAAATCTCGCTTAGTTCCCAAGATAATTGATTCATTGCAGGAATCTGACTCATTATAGGAATCTGATCTAGTGCTCAGGAAATGCTGCTAAGACTTTTTTCAACTTCAGGTGTTTTTTCATGAGGTCTAACATAACCAATCTCTGTACCTATTATCAAGGAAAAGCAGTCATCGGTATCCACACACTCTAGCACGTGATTAGCAGGAATCCCCTGATGTTACTCAAATATAATCAATTTCAGTGCTATTTCTGATACAGGTGACTCCATCCAAACAACAGACAGTACACAACATTTCTGTAGAGTGTTTTCTTCTCACTTATCTCAAAACAAAGCTCTTTAAAATCTAATTTAACTTTTAACACTAGTTATGTATTAATAGCTTGCATAAGGCTTGTGCACTTATTTTGAAAGTGCTTAACTATGGAATCATGTGATAATTGAAGTTGTACTGATTTTAAAATATATCTCTGGATGCCATCTGGTAACAGCATTCTTCCCTCTGACTTACCCTCCAAAACAAAGGCCAACACCATTGCATGTAGATAGTTCATGAGGAGTCACGCTGCCCACTTCCTACAGATAGATTGTTTCTTAAAGAACTCATTATTTGTATCCCTTCTCACCTGGAGAGACATGAGGATATCACATGTCAAGAAAATTGTAGTATCTTCCATATCTAAAGTTTTCTAAATCTGAGCAACAGTACAATGAAATTTAGAAGATTCGTGAATTTAGAGAAAGAGAAAACAAAGACTCATGACCAAATCCACTGAAGAAAGAGCTTGTGCTCTGGTTTCACTTCTCAAACTCTTTATTCTAGGAGAATAAAATAATCAGAAATAATGCTGAGAATCGAGCTGAAAGCCAATATTACACACTTTCCTCTAAATATCATGTCAAGATACATTTTTTGATTTCTGACATATATTGAATGAATATCTTCTGTGAAATGACTACGGTTTGAAATTTCTCCTCAATAATTGGCTGCATTTATTTGTTTATAAACTCCAGCATGATGATGAGCTATGATGATGCATTCTGCTTCCTAAAGAGACTAGTTACAAAAGCAAGAGGCAAAAATAAAAAAGAAAAACAATTGTGGGAGAACGGGACCCTTGTACCACGAACCAATATGATTTTTGCAAGAGTCCGTTTACTGTTTACATTACATTATTCTTACTGATAAGGGTAGCTGGGCACAACTTGGCTGGGGCACCCTGACAGGATTTGAATGCCTTACAACAAACAATGTTGGCTACTTTGAAATATTCCATAGTGGATCTTATTTAGGAATGCTCTGTGTGACTCCCAGGCTTTCAATCATAGTAACACGAGTCCCTTTCTGAGGTAATTGACACAGCAATAAGCTGTGTGACTACTTCAGGATGGATTGTTATTGATCATACTCAAATGCTCTCAAGCATATTAAAAAAAATCTTCTACAGCATAATCCATAAGTGATATGGATTGGAATAAAGTTCTATTCATATTTTACATTCAGTTGTCTTTAATTAGAACTATTTGTGCGTTAATGATGCATAGTAGCAAAGCAAAAAGAATGCATATACCTCTATGATAATTGTGCATTACTCAAAAACTAAATATAAAAAAATTAAAAGCAGATATCAAAACCACAAACAGAATAAAACTATCTCAAACCCCAAAAATCTTCGTAGTAATATGAGAAGCACTTTCATATTCCACTGCTTAATTAGAACAAATAGGTATACTTTGTTACTGTGTGAAAAAAAAAAACATTTGATTTGGTATTAGGTAATTCATCCTAGTTGCATTCAGTGAGAAGACCCTGTTCTACTGAAGCACATGGGAGGCTGAGAAAACAGAAAAAAAAAAGAGAGAAAGAAGCAAAAAACCTGACAGGTATCAGAACTGTATCTTGAGTCAAATTTCACAAATGCATTCATACCTAATTTTGCCATTCTTTGGATTTATTTGGTGGTGTGTTGGTCTGTTTTTCTATGACAATTCTTACATTCTCACGTGGAACACTGAAAGGAATTTTATAAGACTGACATCTAATACAGAAAGTTAAATTATACACTAGCCTTACATTACAGTGTCATGTGCTGATAATGTGAATAGCTATGGAATGTTATTTATTCCAGTACTGCCTTTTCCTAAAATATTTTGCACGTGGTACCTGTTTCATATCAAATTTTCTTTTTGGCAGGACAGATTGTGAATAGCAAATTGCCTTACAAATAGTCATGTGTTTTCTTGCCAGTGTTGATTCAGGAATCTTGCACACTTCTGCAATTCAGGCCTGATTCTATTCAGAGAGTTTTCATAATGGTGAAAGTCTTTGGGCTTTAATGAAATTCCTTCCCAGCCCACACTTTCTCATAGAGGGAAGAATTAAGCTCTTCTAACAGTTTCCTGAATACCATCTGCTCTGTAAGATATATGGCCTTTGATGAATGTTCCAGATGAGGACTGAAGGGCTGTCAAGACTCTGAAATCTTTAATGCAGATTTGTTAAATGGGAATGAATTGTGTAGAATTTCTGCTGACTAATTAGAGGATGGAAATTTTTAATTCACAACAATGCTTTTAAAATTTATTGTTGTAGGAAGAAATGAACATGAACAAGAAATGAAGAAATTAGTTGTAACTAATGAAATCAAAATAAATACCTTATTTATTGTTGATACACACAGTTTGGGCAATACAAAAAGAAAAGAAAAAAAAAAAAAACAACAAAAAATCCCAAAACTAACAGACAGAAGAAACCTCAAAACTTTATTTCAAGGTACTACCCTTTGGCTTGACTGACTTTGTTTTTTCTCTAACAGAAAAAAGAGCCAAAGATCCACCCTCAATTTATTATTTAATACCCTTAGAAGGAAATTCCAGGTTTCTGAGATTTCATTTCTAACCTGTGAAGGGCATAAAAATACCAAGTACTTCATGTTGTGCATTAGTGATAAAGTCAACAATTGGCTCATTCAACAAGAGTTGTGAATGTGCTGGTCTTTGCAGAGTTGACCTAATGCAGACACCCTGGTCTCACTTTGAAAACAGTCATACATGCCCCAGTTCTGTCCCAGACCAGACAACTCTCTGTCATGTCTGAATCTTCTGTTGATGACATCTTTGGGACCTTCCTCGTCCTTCTTCCACAATTGCACCTATGGTTCTTTCAGGTTGTCCATGTCATGCCAAAATCTACATGTGAATCATGTGTATCTTAAGGTGTCTCAGATCCCTGTAGAGCAATCACACCTGTCCTGCTGTCTTCCAGAAGGATAGTGCCTGCTCTGTGATTATTTTAGCTTTTAGCTTTAGAGCAGGGTCATTTCTAGCTATTTCTTATATCATCTCTATCCTTCCTTATCAATTATTTTGTAAGAGTTTTGAAACAAGCTGTTGTTTTATATTACTTACATAGCATCTGCTAGACTTAAATATTTGGTAAAATATTGCTGTTTCTTAGTGAAAACAGTTTCTGCTAACCTGAAATTCCAGGGGCTTGTATTTCCTGTTTAAGAAGTCTCAGTAATGTTAAAAAGGAAGAGATGTAATAACCATTGTCTGCAGAATATACATTTCTGACTAATTAGAAGAATCTGTAGCAAGTGAAAATTCTTCTCTTTGGAGAAGAAACAGAATTTCTAATCTAAAAGATTAGAGAGCTCTCTAAGGGAGCTCAATCAAGATGCACATAGACATGGAGTAAAACAAGACCAGTGAAACAATACACACACTGCTTCTCATCTCTCTTAAAGACCAGCTATTGAGTATGGGTCTACATTTTGAACACAATTTTTTTTTCCTTTGTAGAGTTTTTTATTGTTCTTGAGAATGCATGTCAGGAAAAAAATCAGTTTGATTTGATACACAGGCCTAGATGGATTCTGAAGCACAGTAGTTGATAAATAAATCAATATGTTTCCCATAAAATAAGCTAAACTAAGCAAATTTGCTATGGGATCAGTGAGATGCAATAAACACAAAACCCTACAGAACCATTTCATAGTAACTTCATTGTAAAACTACATTTTAGTTTCTCATTCCATCTGCTATTGCACCCCCATAAAGTGCTTTGAGATGCAGTTTGGATGAACAGTGCTAAAGAAAATTAAACTCTTTTGTATTACAGTTGTAATAGCTGCAGGTGTCTATCCACAAAAGAATGGAAGCCTTTTGGAAGGAGTTTCCTAATGGATCCCATGCAACAAAGTGATAATCTGAAAATATTTAGTTATAGGTATGTTTGGTACGCACATTTAGTTACAGATATGTTTGGTATGTTCCTTGAAATTGTTCCATGTTGTCAAACATCCACGTATTTTTGATTTATCATCATTCCCTGTCTTGCATTAGATGTAAGCCTAAGTATTAGATACTCAGTTGTCACGAAGTTACTTAAAATTAAAAAGTGGTGTAAACCAGATTAGACAAATTAAAATGTTGAATTTTATTGTAGCTATATGTCTGTATGTAAAATAATGTTTACAGTGTGCCCAGATGTGCATATACACTTTTTAACAAGTGAAAATAACGGTGAGAAAAGTCTATTTTTTTACAGTGCTCAGAGAACAAACAGATCAGATTTCCAGACTAAGGGCTACTTTTCTCTTTTCTCTGTGAGAACAGAAAACTATTATTTAGAACTTCTGAAAAATAAATATGGAGTCTGTGGTAAATTCTCCTTTCCTATTACAGGGTTTGCAGGCCAACAAGAAAATAAGTTGATCATTACAAGACAGCATATTGTAAATGTGCTATAACCTGTGTACTTTCATTTTTGTACATGTTTGCTAATAGCTTGAGGTATTTCAGTAGGTTGCACATGGCTTCAATAAGCAGGACCAAGACACTCTCTGTGATAGATACCAAGTAGCTATGCTGGAACACAGCCTGCAGTTCTCAGAGCGACTTGCTGGAAGTTGATGAGTGCTGAATCCTAAGGAAAATCCTCTCTCTCTTACTCAGATTCACTGATTCATAACCTAACCTATATGAACATATGCATGTGTATGTGTATACATATATATGTAGCAGGTTTGGTTTGCATTCCCGGGCGGAAACACCAAATTTTAGTGTAGTGGTTTTATGGTCAATTTATGCATTGTTCCCTGATTTCTTTCCTGTGAGATAAACCATTAGGAGACAGCAAAGCAGGCACACAACTTATATGCTATGATAAAGTTTATTAACAGACCTAAGAGAAAAGAAAAGAAAAAAACAATCAGAACACACAGCCAGAACTTCTCCTCTTCTCCCTCCCCCTCCTTCTCCTCTCCCTCAATCCATGTGCAGTTCTCAAGAAAGGAAAAGAAAAGGGTTTCTTCCTGCTTTACGTGGTTCTCCAAACTGCCACCTCCTGCAGCAAAAACCATCTGCAGTGATGTAAAGTCTCCTTTTTTCCATAAAACTCTCTCGCGGTTCCTTCAACTTTAGAACATGGGCCAGCCCATGGGGGTATTATTCTGTCGGATAAGTAACTGTGGCTTG
>VXAC01004228.1:482132-580401 GCA_013399225.1 Rhipidura dahli
GCCGCCCGGCCCGGCACAGCCCGGCCCGGCGGGGCCCCCAGGGGGACCGTGGCGCTCCGGCCACCACCCCTGGGCAGGAAAAAAGTCCCCACTCCCACCTTCCGCGGGATTTTTATAGATAACATTGAGAGAAACGCGATTCGACCAGGCGACTGTCTGTCATGTCGGGGTCAACCCGTGACAATATATAATTAAAATACATTAATGATGTGATTTCTTCATCTGCCTACTGAATGGTTTGGTAAAGCAGAACTATTTGTTTGCAATTGTATAACACATACTTTGCTAAGAGGAATTTCTTGCCCTTGAGGAGTTTAAAACGGGAGCACATAGAAGAGCAGGGACTTGAATACACTCTTGACTACACAAAGGTATTATTCTGATAATCACAGAAGAAAATTCTCTTTAAAAAAAATTGAAAAAATTTGGCGGATTGTGTACAAACTTCCACAGTTTGCTGAAAGGGACTGGTATCATGGCAGTAATTTCCCTGTCTTCTAGAGCCATGTATCAGGTTTTTTCATTACAGAGTCTTCAGTTTTTCAGTGTCTGCAGCATCCAAGTGAGAGTTCTGTAGAGCCTCCACATTCTTTATGAACTCTTTAGTTGGGCTGGAGTCTAAATATAAAACGAGCATGCTATTTGTAAATCATGCAAAACCACAATGTTACAGAAGATTGATGTTTGAAGTTTCATCAGCACCTGAGAAATATCAAGGTTTAATTAACAAGTCATGCAATGGTGTATACAGTCTTTGAATATTTATGATGATATTATAATTTTTGGAAGAGACCAAGACAAGCATGACATGAAACTGGGAAATATTTCAAGATATTTTAAAAAGAAACATTTGCTGGAGGATGAAAAATAAAAGGGTTTGAGGCATTGATTTAAAAATTTTAGAAAAATAGAATGTCCAACAAATTTTTGGTGATTGAAATTTGTTTTCCTAGTGAATATTTTTTGGGATTTATCTGTTGTATGTTATCAGCTATATAGCTCACACCAATCAACATTCCTAGGATTTGATTTGTGCAATTAAGTATGCAAAATGAGGAAATATACTCAGTAAGACTCTAAATGTGTCCCTAATTCCATCTCCAAGTGTATTTTGTTGCAGGGTAGATTGTCCCTGTAGCTTGTGCAAATTGGGCATCTACTAGAAAAAGAAATGAAAACACTCACTGTCATGTCTTTTTTATTCCATGGAAAAATTTCAACCCTATCCAACCCCAGCCCATATATCTCTATATGGATTGCAGCTTTTCTGCTGGTTTAAAAATTCTTCTTTTGTCCTGTAAGAGCTGATTGTCTGACATGCCTTGATCCTTTGATTTTAAAATTTTGATCCTATTTTACATGAAAAAAAGAAAAATAACACATGGGCACTAGAGGAAGAACAGATTGAATAGGAAGCAAAAAAGGAGTTTACTACATTACTTAGTTTTTCAGCCAAATCTTAATCTTTGGAGTTTTTTGACTTCTCACAAGTAAATAAGGCTCAGGAATGGACTTACTAAATGTTTGAAATAGATATAATCTTTAAATATTTTTGAGTCAGACAGCATGTAAATTTGTCTTTTGAAAGGCAGAAATATATTTTTTTAGGTAGTTTATTTATTTTGAAAATTTTACTCAATCTGAAATAGTGCTTAAAGATTTCTAACCGATCTTTATATTCATAATATTAAGAAAATGTGTGCTATTCTGAGCCAGTGGCCTGGATGATTTATTTTTCCTCTGACACATGTCATTTAAAGATGATGTTGTGAAAGATGTATTTTACTTGAAATTACCTAAGAGATTTTATTCAGAAAAGTTTCTGTAATTTGGCTGAAAGACTTAGCAATTGGTTGAAACAAGAAGGAAAGGGAGGCTGGAGATAGGAGGATTAAAACCAATAGAAAAAGAAAAAAGAAAAAAGATCCCACTCATAACAGTTACAACAATACTATTTCTATTTTTCCTTTTCAGATCAAGATATCCACAGGTATCCTTAATTGTATCAAATATCATTATTAACAACAAAAAAAAAATATTGTGAACACACAGACTTGAGACCAAAACCTTCCTAAGACATTATAAAATTAATTACGTATCTCGTGTGAACAGTTCCTGTTTTCTCTTTCACTTTCGATAGTAGTAACTATGGTCAAGGGAAAAAAAACCAAACAATTCTGAAGCCTGATGCTACTTTCCCCAAGAGAAAACACCCATGTAAAATTAAAAGATATTTAAAAAACATAAAACAGATAATTTTGTTCTTGAATTCTGTTCTCCCATGCATCCTTGCTGTGGAAAAAGACTGACGTATCATCTTATCTGTTGCTCAAAGAATTAAATTTTCTGGCATGGAATTTTTGAAACCTTTGATTTTAAATTGCTTTCCTAGCCGTAGTCTAGGGGTACTGTTAGAGAAGATGAGCCCTGGTACTTGGCAAAGTTGGATGTTTTATGGAGAGAAAGTGAAAAACAAGAGATAAATTATAGAATTAATTAAAAGATGTGTAGATGTATTAAAGAAAGACCAGTGAAGTTTATGTCTATAGCAAAAGTGTTACTCACTGGTCACATAAGTGAAAAAAATATAGTGATGTAATTCTGTCTTCTGTCCAACTGCTTCTGTCTGTTTGGACATTTTTCCCCCTAACAATTGTATACTTCAAGGTTAATTGCTCTTTTCCTTTTCTCATTCACTTTGGACAACTTAGGATCCAAGACAACCTTGATAAACTCCCACAATTCCCATATTAATCATGGTAAGCTGACAGTACTGTGCGATGTTCAAATCCCTCAAAGGATTGAAACCATAATTTCCAATACAAATTAAATAATATCTCAAACTATTGGAAGATATTGAGTGCCTTGAAAAATGGTCTTTGAGTGAATTTTAGTAATGACAGTCTACATATTCTGGTATACAAGCGTGTAATTTTATTTGCATATATAAAATTTGAAGTAATAAATATTAAATTATTTAGATAATCCTTCTTAATGTTCAGAATTGTAAGGAATATAAAAATATTTCAGTACTGGTAGTCATATAGTGAATAAGAGACTGTACCAGAGACTTCAGATACAGAAGAAAATATTTACTTTTACTCACCTGATCTAGAAGTGGTATAAGTCAGGAAGACATCAGTGGCAATGAGAGGTTAAATTTCCAACTTTTTGTGATCTCACTGAACCCTCACTTTCCACAGATATTCCATATTTTCTTGGTGCTGCAGATATTCTTGCTGGATTTTTTAATGGACAATTTCAAATGAGATACAATTGTTCTCTAACAAGGTAAGGTATCTCTGCAGATGGAAATGCTGTCCCTGTGAAGGATTGCAGGAGGCTACTGATGTTAAGGGCTGTTGTAGGTGACAGACAACCCTTGACAGGACTCTCAGGTGGCATGGAATGCTGAATATTTATTGTCAGACTTCATCATATTTTGCAGATCTCTCTGAATGATAGAGGCCACAGATGTCTGTAATTCAGATTTCATAAGGGCATGTATATGCAAATAAAGAATGGATTGATATTTATTCTTTGTATTCAGTAAGAGAGTGTTAATTTCCCTTAATCAAATGCAAGGTCTTTCTTGGCTTTATATCCAATAGAGGGTTAATGATTAATTTTCTTTTTTTTTTAATATATGTGAATTTTTGGGGATTCTTTTGGTCTACATGTAAAATTTGCTTCCAAAATTTGACTGTCTTACAGAGGTGACAGACAGAAACATTTTCTGCTCTACCAGCACAAGAACTAAGAGACAGTAGAATTGTTTCACTTTATTTCACCTTATATTTTATTTTGATGACATTAATATGAGCAGAATAATCCAGTATCCAATATTATGTGCTATTAGGGAAAATACATTCATTCATGTTGGTGTAATTGTACTTCATGTACTCTAGGAATTGAACACTCAATAAAATATTTACCAAATGTCTAACAAGGTATTGTTATGTAGCAAGTAGTTATTAAACAAATCTCCTTCAGATAAAGCAGCTTTTCCCCTGTAGTGTCTGAAATCATTATCCTGGTTCCAGAGTTTAGTCATGTTTTACAGAATCATTTTTAACAGATAGTTGCTCCTTGCACTTATACTCAAAACCGCAGTGGAGACTCATAAAAGGCAATTCTCGCAACTGTGGAGGTGTCTAATTTAATGAGAGATTTATCAGCTGAAGGGTGTCAAGCAGCAGTATCAAGTGACCTCCCTCAGGAATGAAATTTGGCACATAAAGTTTTAAGCTACAGATCATTTGTTACACAAGGGCCTGGTTACATTTTTAAACAGAAATCCTGCTTATTCGCAAATAGTTCTGAAATTAATAAAGGATGTAAACAATGTTGAATATAGAGAACCTGCAAAAGTAAAAATGTGAGAAAACATGGGCATAGACAGATTAGAACACTGGGGTGGAAAAAGCCAAATAGTTTGTTGAATAACAAACTTTGAGATATATCCTTCTTTAAAATGATTTTGGTCATTTTATTATTGATGGAAGCAAGGGTTGTGCTTCTGTTTTGTGTTTCTCCTTCCTTTTGATCCTTCTTTTATTTTGGCAAGGGAGCAGTGTGTTGCACCTGGACTGTGCTTAAGAGATTTTCTTCCCAAATAATGCTGCAACTAAACAGTTAGTAAGGTCTGATGGCAGCTAATTAGCAGCTACAGGGTGGCAAAACTGATGAAGAAATGAGTAAAGGTATTCCTTCAGCTCAAATCTATTACTCCTTTATTTAGCTATCAGATCTCTGGTGGTGTGTTTGATATCATGTTTTGTATCACAAAATACTAAATGTTGTTGTTCTTGTAGTTCAAAATAGTTTATCATGCTCCATAACATTTGTTATGGCCTTCATTTTAAATAATAAAAATAGTGGCTGCGTGTCATTGAAATTTTGCACAGAAATATCCATACAAATACATGGACCATTCCATTCGTTATCAACATAGTATCTTAAGCAGGAAGACATTTTGAAAAAACAGGTTGGTTGAAATTCCTATAAGTTTTCATGTGAAAAATAAGAATTAAATGTATTTGGGTTGTTAACAGTATAAAAATCAATGAAGAATACAGGTGGGTTATATGAGTGGACTGGAATTTACTGAAACACTCATGAGGTGATTTAAATTTTGCAAGATCAGTAAGTTTTAATAAGAGATTTATAACAGTAATTTGCTTGCATTTTAAGGATTTCGGTAGCATTTCAAGGAAGTTATTACAGCTCCAAATATTTCAATAACTTTGTAAATTGTGTGCCCTTAATGGAATCACATATATAAAGGATACAGCTACAAATTAAAGTACATCCATGAAGGACACCAAAGTCTTCTCTGATATTTGTCGGTATGGTAAAAAATGGAGAACAAAAAAAAAAAAAAGAAATTAGGAAAATAAAATGAACATTCTATTTCTGCATGTCAACCCCTTATAGTAGTTTTTCATAAAGAACTCTAAAACAGTTCAGAGTTAATATCAAACATTTTCCTCTTATACTATGGGAAAAATTACACAATCACACCTTCCAATTTCCTATTTAACATTTGATCATGTATTCCTCAAGTAGTAAGCCTGTAATAACCAACTTTTATACTCTCCATGAAGAGTTAGCAGGACTCACAAAACTGCTATTAAACCCTCTGCCACTGAAAGAGCACTAAAAATGTTTGCTATAAAGTATATCAGACTTCCTCTGTAAGCCATGACACTAAAAGCATATTTCTCACATTATCAGGAGGTCTAGAAGAATTTGTACATCAGATACTCAGATTATGATGCTGTCAATCACATCCTGTCTGGAGACTTACAACTCTCTTACCTCATCCATTTCAACCTTACCCACATCAAAATTACTTTTCACAACATCATATTTTTTCAGATTATGACAGATATCTGATTGTCTCATCTCATGCTGAACTTTCAAGGAGCCACTTTGATAAAGATATTTTTGAATAAGTTCAAAAGATTTTTGAATAAGTTTCCATAAAGTCCATGATGCAATGTGTCTATAAAACATCCTTATCTTTTGCATAAAATTTGGATTGTGAGTCTATTATTGCATCTATTATTGTCTATTATCTATTAAAAATTAATCACCATTGTATCTCCATGAAAATTTAATATTTATATGTTATACATTTTTCCTAGGGACAGTGGTCATCATACAAGAAAGCATAACCCACAGGATACTGTTTTACTTGCATAACAACACACCTACATAGAACCAGTAGCTGAGTGAAACACCCTGAAGTAAGCTCTATACCACCTTAGACACAAATACACTTAATAAACTATATTGGAAAAAGAATTTATCTTGAAAGAAAATTTTCCAAAATTATGCTTTCAATAGATCCCTCTTCATTTGCGCACCAGAGACAAATGCCTTAAATGAAATGGGTTGTCCAACATACCACGTGCTCTCCATCTACATTTGGAAGTGAAATGAAATAAATACTATTCATGAAACAGTGACCACTCTTCCTACTGTTTTTTTGAAATAAATGACCAAGTGGACTTGGCACCAGAAAGTACATAGGCCTTCATCCTTTTGAATGAATTCCTTGACTTGAACAGAAGAAGATGTGTATGAGAATCCCATGCCCATAGCATATTCCGTTGTGTCTGTTTAGTTGTGGTTTCAACCATGTATTATTCCATACAGTTGTGCAATTAGATTTACATCAGACTGGTTATTTGAATCTCTTCATATTTAAGGTGCTCACACACTACATTTGCACAAGGTGGGTCTGTAACTGTGCTGACGCTAATTTGTAGGAACTAGGGTTTCAGATTTGAAAATCAGTCTTAATGGGTTTTTCCATCTGTTCTGGTTTTAGATTTTACAACAGTCAAGAGTTTTGTGCAATACACTTTAAATTTTGGTATATCTTTCTCCTTATAATACAACTAAATGAGATGCCTAATACATAATTATTTGTGGGTTTTGTATGTAAACACACCATCCTAAATTATACACTAATAATTTCTTATTGATGGACAATTTTTGCCCATAAAATTTAAAGTGACAACTTCTTACAACATGAATTTTGAAATAATTTACAGAATGAAATAAGGCAGTCAGCCTTATCTCCTTGAGGTATAAAAACCGATCTAGTATACTGAAATATGCCCTATAATCCAAAGATTTGTATTGTGCTTTGAAAATTATTATTCAATGAAATTGAATTTTTTCTTTATCAAGTATTCAACAGATGCTTCTAATACCCATCAAATTCACTATGTTCAGACTCATATTATTTTAATGTAAAAACTTATAAAATATTTATAAGGAGATTGTGCAACAGTACTTTTTAATTATGTTTATGTCTTTCTGCTCCATTTAAAATATTTATTGCACCATGAGAAGATATTTAAATTTAGAGAGAGTGAGGAAGAAATATAAAGACTTTGTAAAGCTTATATAGATTATGCCAACATCAATATCTTACATTATTTTATCTAATTAAAGCATATTGTGGAGAGTTAATTAGAAAAGTCTTTGGTTTTGTTTTTTTAAATGAGCATTAAAAAAAGTTCCAGTAAAAAGAAAAAAAAAGGGGGTTGACATTATTAGTGGAGAAATCAATTTTGTTGTTGTTTTTCTCTTGAAATGTTTGTGTTCTGTAAGATTTTAACAGTGTTTCATCAATGATTTTCCTATCTGTTTCAAAAGTGTTAAGAAAATTAAGGATTGCTTGAACTTCTATATACAGAACTCACTTCAAAGTATCTCTAAATTCCTGCAGAAGCTTGGATTCCATAGTTTCCATATTTCTTTTATCAATAGAAGACAGCCAGAAATAGGCAGATCCCAACACGCCCAAGATGCCAAATTGATTAAAGGTTTACATTTGGAAATAAAGCTGTTCTTTATAAATAAAATACTATATCCATATTCTGCAACTGGCTGATTTAAATACTCCAAGAACAGAAAGTGGACCTAAAAAATAATTTAAAAGAAGAGCTTGTCTTTTTTTGTTTGTTTTTGTTTGATCCCCTGTTCTACCAACAGAACAAGAGGGGGATTAGACACACCTGAGGTGCGCCACTCTATGAAATTTTGAGTAGCATGAGAGTGTCACAGTCATGACCAGGGTTACAGGATGTTGGAGTCACACTTAAGAGAAGGCTGAGCTGAGAAAGCCAGTGTCAGGGCAGGACACACTAAAGCTGGGAAGCTGAAATTAGGAAGAGACAAACAGACAGTCCAAGGGACCAGGATAAGACAAAATTTTAGTCTGTACTGACCAGCAGGAAGTAGAGTCAGAAATCTAACCAAGAAAAAGGGCATAAATAAGGAGTGCAATTCTGCCATTAAATTCTAAGGATACTTTTTTTTCCCTCCAGATACTGATGTGGTATCAGTCTAATAATAAGAAGTTTTTACTTGGTGTTACACTATTTTCAAGTCAAAACTTTCATGGTTGCTGTGTACTCTCCATGACTTCTGTACACTGTACTCTAGTAGTGGACAAAAATTCATAAACCATTGTAATTTTTTCTCCAGTGTGGAAAAGTAATGGTGTGAGAACTTTAATACTCATGGGAAAATATAAATGAAGGTATTTTAAAAATCAATTGCATCTTGCATTCAAAAACTTGGCTTAAGTTTTTTTTGCTTGATATGATTACATGTGATTAATTTAAACATTTCACTAAAACACTTGAGAGGCTTTTTCTTCTGAGACCTGTATGTTTTTGAGATCAGCTGTCAAAATGGGAAAGATATGCCAGTTTAGGTGATTGTTTAAATTGGGGTATTTTTCAGACTGAATGGGTTTTCAGGTAGCATTAATTGGAAATAGGATCACGCCTTCAAGAAAGTGATCCAGAAAGTCCTCTTCTAGAATTGTTGGAACCAAGAAGCACTTCAAAGTGCATAGATACATCTTACAAGTAACATTCTGAGTTATAGACATTGGAAGCTTAAAGGATGTTGATTGAAAAAAAACAGCTATATTTTTAAATGGGGAAAAAAAAGGAAAAATTAACTGGTCTTTAAAAGCCAATTTTACAGCAAGCCAGAAAGACTTGAAACTAGACAATAATACAGTAAGAAGAGGTATGACAAAAGTTAAAGTGCTAAATTCAATCTCATTAAATTGTGTATTATTGGCATTTTTAATGATAAAAGTGTATTCAGTCTATAAGGACCAGACTGACTGGAAACTGACAGTTTGTTTTATTGAATTGAATTAGGTGATTCATCCAAACGCATCAGCAATAAATGTGCCTCTGTGATTCTTCAAACTTGCAAAGCTTGATGTTACCTTTATACTATGTAGCAACCCACCCAGACTAAGTAGGAGTTACAGGACAGCCCCTCAAAGTTCATTGCCCTTCAGAAATGTTCCTCTAATTAAGTTATTTGGAGAAAGAAATCACCGAGTAAAGGAGCTCTTGAAGACCTCAGAATGTTTGAAGGAAAGGTGAAAAGAACTTTGCAGCATTGCTTTTTTTCCCCTACTTCCATGGCAGAACTCATTCTGCTGGCATTGCTCTTCACACAAATGTGAGTGATTATATTTTGCCACTGTCTTAGAAAACTGAGAGCTCTGAGGGCATACTAACTACCAGGAAAAACTTTCTAAGTGGGTAGACATTAGATATCAACCAGAGGCCACACAGCCATTTCCACTTTGCTGTTTCATCTACATTGATTCTCCTCCTTCCTTCCAGTCAGATGAGAGACTCTTCAGGATCACGTATTTATATAGTAGTATATCACACATTCAGGTGCATCAGAGCTCTGTCCCCCTCTGAGAAATCAAAAGTCTAAAGTGTGCCTATTCTTGCAGATCTGACAGTCAACGTAAAAAGTAAATAGATTCTTGAGGGAGGAGGTAAGGGAAAAATAGGTGTTTAGCAAAAAGTTTAAGTCAGTCATATGTTATTATCTCAAGCAGAAAGATCTTGAGCCAATTTAATGAAGGTAAGTTACAATTGACTTTGAAAGGATTAATTTATACTCTTGAGTCTCCTCAGATGTAAAGCTAATAGAAAGCTGTCTGGGTACTTGAGTTTTCACACATTTTGGAGATCAATCAGAGATTTTAAAGCTAAATCAAACACTCTGGGTCACCTGTGAGGACTCAGAATGCATACAACAGTGAGCTGATTGTTCTGATCAGGAGGGTTTTATTCCCATCTATAATAATATTGATAGCTGTTAATGTTATTCTTCTAACAATTAGCCCAAAAATTCATTAAAAATTAACTATATTAGTTAAATGTTACCAATTTTTTATTTTCAGAATCCAGCAATTTCACAAGAAATGGAGGATTATTTACAGTATTTATGCAGTATCAGATCTCCTTACAGTTTTTGAGAATACTGATCTTCACATCATGTTATTTGATGTAGAATGTCGTGGGGGAGGAGGAAAGATTAAGTTTATCTGGTGTGTGCTCCAGGTCCCGTATGCATGTTATACACTAACAATTCTCTGATAAAAAGCAATTCAGTAAGAGAAGCAAATAACAGACCTCAGGCTTTCCTGTGGAGTGCCTTCAGCTATAGCTCAAGATGTTGCTCAGTTTTGTTCAGGCTCTCTCTGATCCTGTTAATTTATTTAAGCGTGCTTTTGGACTGTCAGCTGGAGCCTGGACTGTGGTCCAATAGACCTGTTCTCCTGAGGAAAAAGTGACTTTGTTTGCCACACCACAAAGTGGCAGCTGCTCCATTAGTGCAATCCCGTGCCTCCAGCCCTTGTGCTGAGTTTCATATGGGAGGTCAGGCAGCTGTACAAGACCTCAGCCAAGGTGGAACACACATTTATGTAGTGCTGTGGACTGGCTCCATGCTCTTGCATCTGCTCTGTGAGTGGGAATTTCAGAGATGAGCCCCCTCACTGTTCTAGGAGCATGTGAATTACTAGCACAGTTGTGAAGAGATCTAAAGGTGATCATCAGCTCTTTGGAGAAAGAGTATGACCTCTTCATATAAGATGTCTGTTATCTGCTGCAAGTTTCAACAACTGAATTTCAAACAAAATGTCCAGAATTTTCATTGTCTAAACCCAGAAAAAATGTCAAAGTCCCACAAATTCCCTTATGCAGCTCTCCATGAAAAGATTTAGGAAATTTATAACATCTCTATCTGTAATTTCCATTTGCTTTAGTCCTTCACTATTGAGGCCATTGGAAGTATTTTTCTTCTTTTTTTACTTTATAATGTGATAAATTTCTGTAAAGCAGATGAGATACATGACCCAGACTACAGTTGGTGAGGGATCTGAAGTACATATCTCAATCATATCCTAATAGTTCAGTGATGAACTTTGCTGATAAAAGGCAAACCTAAAGTTAAGATTGATGTTAAGATTTGGTACCTAAGTAGTTCTCTAAATACATAGATTCTGATAAAGTACTGTTTGCTGTTAGTTTCCATGGTTTATTTTTTCAAAGAATTTAATTTAGCTGGTTAATGCCATCTCAAAGCCTCAAATAAAGTGCTATGGTCTCTCTAAATATTAATTTAGAAGTGTAATATGATATGCCTCAAATGTATAGGTCATTCTTTAATGCATTATTAATCCCAGCATTTGAGAATCACAAAATTTCTAGAGACACACAGCCTTGGCAGAACTGCAGCTGGAGGCAAAGAGTTCTTTTTCCCCTTTTCTTGCCCTGAGGTTGTCAGAGTGGCCAAACTGGCCTTGAGTATCAACCTGTAAGGTTGTCCTAATTTGCAGTGTTATTGGTCCTTAAGCAAGTATGCAGCTAGCAGGGGCTTAAAAATGTGTTTAAGTTCTGGACTAAGTACACCTAAAGTTGGGGAAAAAAAACAAAGAGGATTTTAAAATCAATCCATTATTTCCAAAATTGTCACTTTAAGAACAATTTACATTTCTCTGGCAGTGCTGTGTATCTTTATTGGACCAGAAAGAATAAGACATCAAATGCAACTAAAAATTGAAGGACATAAATTCATATAGCAAGTGTGTGACTGATTTTTTTCTCTTACTTCTTTAGTAAGCTCAAGCCTCAAAACTTAGATAAAAAACACTTCTTGATATGAGTGAACTTTTCTAGAAGATGTTTAGTAGTACACAAGTTACCAGATTTTAGACAGAAATATTATGCTGAAACTTTATACTTTGGTTACAGAGAGCTCCGTAAATTATTGTTTATTAGCCCCTTTTGTCCTTCCAGTCTGCAGAAGAACAGGGATTTCTGTCTCCTGGTGACCAGTTGAGTGGTATAAAAGCATTCATTTCATTCTACTTCCTTTGAAGATCTAAATTCAGGGTTGGAACAGTTTGGTATATTGTTTCTGACATCCTTGTGCTTTCACCCTTCTTTGCATAATGCTCTTTATGTCTTCATCACTTGAGTCAGCCATAACTATTATGCTTTCTGAAAATCAACTTCCCTGGCTGAAATCACAGTAAAAAATTACTTCTTGAATGCATAAGTAGCAGTCGATATTTCCAAGCCATGTTTGTACCTCCTGCATGCTCTTTGAATGAGAATAAAGGGGAATTCATGGTGGGGCAGAAGCAATGAAAGATGAGCTTTGTTAATGAGAGATGCCTCAGTGACTCTGCCTTGATTAATGTCAAAGACTGCTGATCAGAAAACTCTCTCTCATGTTCTCTTACTGACTGATTTCTAAGGATCAATTAAAAAAATCTCATGAGAATGGTATTAAAAATGGCATGAAATTCTGCCTGACAGACAGGGGCAGAAACAGAGCCTCTGATTCACCTGAGTCTCAAAAATGGGGTTTGACTGAGGATCAAATTGAGACTATTATTCAGAGAGCCCTCTGATCTAAAATTTGCTGTATTTATGTATTTTCTTTCAATTATTCATGATTTTCCTTCAGAATACAACAGACAAGTCCTACAAAGATAAAATGTTATTCCAAAGTCTTCAGAATTTATATGAGGACTTTTGGATTCTTCACACAGCATCTTCCTTACTCTCTTTTCCTTTGTCAATTAGAAAAAACACATAATGGAAAGGTCTTTGTGAAGATCCAGTTAAATATTGAGAATACATCATAACAGAAAACTTTTTTTTTCTTCTCTGGATATATTGTTTTCTTCCAATCTTAATTATTTTCAGGATCTTTTCTCTGTGCGTGCATGGAGGACACCTGATAAACCTTGAGAAGACTTATAGAAGCCCTATTTCTATTGAAACCCTGCATTTGTTTCAAAATGCAGGTGCTATTGCTAAAAGGAGCAAGGAAAAGGATTTATTTTCTCTTTCAACACTAACTCTTCTGGTGAGAAGACAGACAGAAATGAATCTTCCTTAACTCACTAATATATCTGCAAACAGCCATTCAAATACGCCTCTCTTTTCCTGTGTTGGGCTGATTGACAACTTATGGGCAGAATCATCAATTCATCTGAGCAACTGAGAAAGAGCAAGTAAAATATCATCAAGTGAGAGCCAGAGCACTGACTCCTGATGCCCTTCAGCTGTGCTACTAAGGTGAGGAGGAAAGATGCCCCAGTGGCCTGAGAAATTTGAAATAAATGAAAGTCATGTCTCTTTCTTTGTGTTTGCTGCCTTACTCTTGGAAAAAGAGGACATAAAAGGTGGAAAAGATGCAGAGTTTTTCTGTAGAGGACAAACAGGGTAGAAAATATCATGTAGAAAAAACAGGTTCTTAAAAAAAAGCCTAGAAAGCAGCTAGTGTGAGTCAAAGTAGGGAGTTAGGCAAGAAATGCAGTCCACTGTGAATGTTTTTAAATGCAAGACAAAGTAAAGACAGTTTAAAAGGTTTAAAAAAAAAGAATATCAAAATTTTTCTACAGAGCTTAGTCAAATTACTCCACTTACTCCTATTGTTTTTTGTCTTGGATCTTCCTTTCTGTTTCTATTTCTTCTATACCTGCTGCACTCCCTTCAGATATTCTGGTAATTGACTCACTTTGGTTTTCTCCTAGCTAGCCTTTGGACTACTGTTTGCAAACTCTGCCTTTACTATATATCTAATGAAATTGTCTTGAGCCCAAACAGACATTGTAGATTGTTCTGGCAAAGTTGGTTGTTTCAAAGAAGAGAGAAAATGTGTAAGAAGCAGATGCAGGATAGATAAGTTCTAATTCAACCATTTCCATGTACCAGTGTACAGCTTTTGCAGCTGGAACCCAAACACAATTTTGTTCAGCTAACACAACGTTGCTAAGAGCAAAAGCTTTTCTCACTAGTGTCTTCTGGGGCACTTCTTATTTCCTGTTTCCAAAACAACCAGATGCTTTTCATGCCCAGCTCTCCTAATAGAAGTTGCTGACTCATAGTTCAAAAACTCTGAGCCAGTTGTATCTCCAATGTAACTCCATAGCCTTATATCTGGCCCTCTGCACTAAAAACAGCTTCATGACACATTCAGACTCCTCTTTGTTCTACACTGGCTGGCATTCTTCAGGAACTATTGCACACAGGGATATTTCCTGCTGGTAGGCTCATGCCAGCTTTCTGAAGTACTTGGCAGTAGCAGAGGATCATTTGTAAAATTAGTAGCTCACTTTTATCTGCTCAGTTACAGCATTATTTGGTTAAGTGGCCCATTCTCTGAGAAAATGGAGCAGAGTACAATTCTGCTCTTTTTTACAACAATTGAGCAGTGCCGGAGCTTTGCTCTTGAGCATAAATGCAACGCTACAAAATATAAGTACTGTGCCATGGAAAATTTAAGACAATGTCTTTTTTCTTTTCAGACTTCCTGCTCTTCTGTTTAACTTATCCATGCAGCACAATGGTGACTGATTTCATCCTCTAGACAAATCTGTCTAATTTCATTTGTGTAGAAACATTCAGGAACAGAATTCAATCTTACACACTTTAGAGATCTAACCTGCTTTCATTGTAGTAACAATTGTGTACCTATGGAGTAAAGTCAGAGAGAACAGATTTCTCTGTTTTTAACTATTGCTTTCGAAATAATTTCTATCCAGGCACCCATTACCACGTCTTAATGTAAAAAATTCAATTTCACTTAACATTTCAGCTCTGTACTCATAATGAATAGTGTTATGCTTTTGCAATTGTTACTTTATATGGCATTTGTACTAGAAGTATCACAAGAAAGTACCAGATTTAGTTTTATATCCCATTTGAACAGGATTGAAAATTCAGGTTCCCTCAAGGTCTGCCTTATCTGAATATGTAATTTGTGCTGAAGGAAAAGCAGCAAAATATGTTAACATGACATTTAAATAAATACACAGATTTTATAAGGTTTGTCAGGATATTATGATCAAAAGTATTCTTGATAGTCCCAATGACATCACAGAGTTATTTTAATGACTCAAACATGGTAATCTTAATGCTTAACGAAGACCCTTAGATCACATTTTGTCTGAGAAAGGAGGGAATGTGGCTGAGCTGGAGGCATCATGCCTGCTCCTGACATTTTTAGGCGGAATACACACAAAGTTGTTGGCGAGATCAAATGTAGTTACTATATATATAGTGCAATCCCTTTGCAGTATTTGCCTTCCACTCCAGCCTTGCAGCCCTCTGGGGCACACAAGGGGAGGAAAAAAAGCAGTTACAAGAACATGGCTGTTACCACACTTCACTTCCAAAATCTCCTATGGCTGCTGAGTGCTGGTGGCTCTACCCCCTGTATGTCCTCAGGAATTTTGATCAATTATTTCCTCTTTCACATATGATGCAGCAGAAGAAAACTTTGTGTATTTTCCTAGATACTGTGTTACTTTTGGAGAAAGCAAATGAAATATGGGGAAATTATTAAGTAAATAGCTGATACAGGAACATCAAAGAACTTTTAGGCTCTGACAGTCAGTCTAGAACAACTTTCTTAAGCACTTTCTTAGGACTCAAAGTTTACTTTCAAAGCAGAAACAACAAAACTCGTATAAATAGATGCTGTTAAATATCTGAAATTAAATGATAGAACATCGTTCTTCCCATGGCCTTTTTGAATATATTAAAATATATAGTGATGAATGTAATATAAGGACCTGATGAAATCTAAATGCTGCAAAGGTCCATCATGTGCTTTCCTCTACTTCAGTTCTTTTAATACAACACTGAGATTTCTGGTATAATGTACCTGACCAAAGACTGTGGAAGTTGATCCATAGGAAGCTTCCATTTGGTAACAACTTTTTGCACAGTGTGAGGGATATAGACAGAAAGAAAAAGAAATCTGGAATTCTGGAAAATTCTAAATTCTTTAAGGATCAGAGCTGGGATTTCAGCTAACTTGCTCACATTGGAGATATTTAGTGCAAGGCACATCAAATAACAGTACTGAAAGTCATGCCTGGTGTTTTCTGCAAATGTCCCTAAATTACTCAAACAGCTATAAAATGGTGTCTGCTTACACACATTTCCTACTGTTCAAATCTGTTCACCTCATGTTAATTTCCTTCTACTCTGAATGAGCAAAGGCAACCATTAGCAGCAAGATTATGGGAAAAGATTTTCATAAACAAGTAAGCTAGCTCCAGCAGGACTGTCCTGATTCGGTATACCCACAAAAAATTCTGAAATACATCATGAGAGCTAGAATTATTTTTTTAAAAGCAATTTACAAATTTAGTAACTGTAAATATAGATTATTCTATTGCCTTTTGACAAGAAGTTTAATTTCCCATCCCTCAGTAGAATGTAAGATACAGCCACATGGGGTTTTTTTTTAAATTTTTATTAATATGCATTCCTTCATTAATTGACCCATGCCTGTTCTATTGTTTTTTATTTTTCACCCATGGAGAAACTAGAAGGTTCCCAAATCTAGCTGTGTGCAAAACAGAAGGAAGTAGTAAGTATTCAAGTATCTTCCACGTGACAAATTATATCATTACCAACAAAAAAAGTCCTTCAATTCCTCTTCAAGATTATGATTCTTGCTTTCTTGGTACTGGTTGTTTTGTAAAGTAGTTTGTATAATGAATAACAGTTCTAGGCATTGTATGCACAATTCTTGATTAATTATTAATATTAACCTAAAATAATATTTTAAAGTGTTTCCATAATAATTTTATTTGTAAATACACCATATTTCACTTTACAATGTAAAGTAACACAATAACTAATTGTTTTCAGAACCAGGACATCAGCTATTCAGTTTGACTTTGGAACATTTGCGTTTACTTATCTTACATTTCCTTCAGCCCCCACAGCATTTAAAAAACCCTGATCTCCATCAGTAAAGCTTCAAAACAGTGAACCACAATTACCCTTAATAATTTCTTCTCCTGAAGAATCTGCTTGGGACACAAACCCAATTAATTCTTAGAATATTTCCCATGACAGATTTTACTTTTCAAACCAATCCCTTTCAGACCCTTTTCATCTACGTCTTTTATGATACTAAACTGTTCTGTGGATTCATTCTGCCTGACTCAATTATAGGAAAGTGGGTGTTTTTATTATCTTTTATTTTCTACTATCCCAATCTCATTAGGGTTGCACATTACTAAGCAAGTCTAAATACAGACCTGAGTGTGGGTTAGAAATAAAATAAAATAAAATAAAATAAAATAAAATAAAATAAAATAAAATAAAATAAAATAAAATAAAATAAAATAAAATAAAATAGCAATTTCCTGTGGTTTTTCTCATTCTGTAAGTGACAAACACCAAGAAATAACCACCCAGGAATACAATCCAAAAGTGGAGGAGGTCTGTCTGACTGAGCAAACTCAGGAAAGGCATTGTGCCTCAGGCCTGCAGCAGCCAAGAGATTGTGAAGAGTATATGACAAATATGTCTGCTTATTTATATCAGTGGGACTTTGATAGGACATTGTTTCCCTTGGAAAAAATTGATTTTTCACAGCAGTAGTGAATAGAATGTCATAATGCTAAGTTTCATAAAATGACTAAAGCACTGACACCAGCCATTTCGTGAAATGCCTGACACTTTTAGGCATTTCATATAATGACTCTGTGGAACAGTTAAATAGTGTAATAGAATGCCTATAATTCCAGGAACGACTTTCAGTCATATCATGAAATGAATGATTTCTCAAGATGACTACAAGGTATTTATAAAATCTTCACTGTGAGCTATGAAACAGGTGCTGTAAGCTGGGAGTTTGCCAGCCAGTGTTCCAGGCCAAAGACAGATTGTTTTCGTGAAGTGGTATCATAGATTTGACAAATGGTCTGAATTAAAATGTCCCTTTTGTCATTTAACCTGATGTACCTTTTGTAGAAGAACAAATTTCAAGTAATAGTAATAGCAACATCAACGGCAAAGTTATTGCTCACAATAGTTTTTAGAGAAAATAAACACTGTTGCTGTCCAGGAAGCTGGCTGAAATATTTCTGGGAAAATACATTTTTTGCTGAAATATAATTCTTTAATGAAGTTAAGTCTTTCAGGAAGCTGTATATCTTTCAATTAATTTTTCAGCCAGAAGAGTGCTGAGGTTCAAAGTTTCCAAGTCACCTTCTAAAGTGTACCTGTGTGTATGTGCGTGCATGCGTGTAATAGGAGCAAAAGCTTAAGAGCTGCTGGTCTGACGTTCCTGAGCACAAATGAACGGCATGCAATATATAGTCCCTTTTAAAAAGCATGTCTGGCAAGTCCTGTCTTCATTTTTACATGAAAATCAAGTATGCTTAACACCCTAGGGTTACCAGAGAACAGAATACATACCTTCCTGTACATTTACACCACTTACTCAAAAAAGCTAAAATCCTGTCTCAGATCCTAGCAAGTCCTGCATATTGCTGCAGTAGGATTGATAGCAACACACCTGATTGAAAATGCTCTTATTGGTCAGTTAAGATGTGATGCACTTTTATGCCACTATTTTTTAGAGATGTGATTTAGAATGCTTTCAATCACTTGCTTAAAAATGTTCACACCTGGGAGATACTGTTACTCTGCAAAGATCAGAACATCAAATGCTTTAATCAGCTTCAATTGACATTCAAAAGTGTCTAATCTGCACATGTCCAAATAGATGAAACACTAAAACCTTGGGTATGAATAACTGCAACAACACTATTCTCTTACTCTACAGAAATTGCATTGACTTCAGAGGATTTAGATCAGCATAAGCATGGAGTAACAGACTAGTAAAAATAGCCCCCTGTGTTTCATTATTATTTAGAAGATCTGGTTTGGATCTTTCTTTTAAATACAAATTTCTGTCACAACATAGAGAAGCAATGAAAGGAAGTCTTCTAGCTCTTATTAGGAGTTTTGTAATCAGCAGCAGAACTAGAAGCACACTAGTATGCTAAAAATATTCATGGATTACTATGTGGAAGGTGTTTTTCCAGTCCATGGAAACAAGGGAGAAGCAAATTCACCAGTCTTTTCATGAAAAAAAATTAGCTTTAATGAGATAAAAAACTACTGGGGACTTGGAAGAATTGTAGGTGATATCTCTGATGGATAATGTTTTAATTTGCTTCTGGGCAAATTTAATAGTATCATTTTACTTTTAAACATTACTTACAATAGAAAAGGAAACATTTCAGAACTTGAGAGATAATCTTGCCTAGGTAGATATATATGATAGATACGTTGGCTTTGTAATCATTCAGAAGCACAAAGAAATTTATTGAAAAGCTCTTATGACAGCAATTTATGTAACTGAAATGAAAAATGGCAATGCAGATGTACACAGTGGTACTGGATAACATCTAGATTACAGAGGAAGCCTGACTTATTTACAGCATTGTCATAGCCCAACAGCAATGTATCCTATTAAGAAATTCCATGTTTATTTTAAAGCTGTTGCTAAACAATGTTGATTTTTTGTTATACTCTTGTCTTTCAAACTTTTTGAACAAGAATTAATACATCATATGTGAATGTTCTCAGTAAGTTAATTTTATGGGTTTGCTGAGGCTTCACTGACTTTGAGTTCTCAAAAGAACTTTTTTGTTAGTGTGACAGTATCATGACTAATGTCTTTATTCTTGGTAAAGTAAAATCAATATGCATACATATACAGTCTTATTCACATTTAAAATCTCATGTTTTCCGATCAGAATGCTGCCAGATCTCTCCACATCTTCCTTTTATCATATTAAAAACTACATTTGAGATAATCCTGTATTTTTTTGAAAAACAAAGGGAAAAAAAATTTAAACCATCATAATATATATATATAAAAATAATGAATTACATATTAAAATGAATTTCTGTACATTTTTATTTTATTGATAGGGAGCTTTTGTCATAAAATTATTTACCTCAGATTCTTTTGGATATTAAAGATAATATCACCATCCTTTATGGGAATAATTTAGAGGATTTGCCCTTTGAACCTATTTCTTCTTCTATCAACTGATAGAGCTTTAATTTAGAAGTTTAAATCCTAAATTAGGGCAGATTATTCCCAACCTCAGATACCTAAATTTCATCATAGGCACCTAAATCTACTTCTGGATAAGACTGTTCTTAACAACTCCTGCATAGTAAATTTCTCTTATAGATTGTTTGGTCTTTTCTTTCCTTGAAGCACATAATCCAAACAACCCTTGCCATCAGACTTCCTATATAATCTTCAGAATTCTACTATGCTCCCTATTGCCTTCCACTTACTTGAACTGATCCCTGCTGCTGCCTGAAAGACACCTCTTCCTCTGAGCAACCTTTTGATAACAGCACTGAGATAGCTCTGGAATCTTTCACTGACATATTATTACTCTTTGATAGTCTGGGGAATGCAGTTGGGACTAAAAAGATTTTGCTGTTACCCTGACCTAGAGATAAACAAAAATCTTATCTCTTGTTATTGTAATGTCAACATAGTAAACTTTTTAATACAAATTAAATTAGACTAGCTGTATTTTCAGTCTTCTAAGCATTATAATTATTCTCCATTTATGGAAACATTACATTTTTTGAGAAAGTGTCACATAGTGTTTGATTTGACATATTAAAAGATTACTTAAAATCCTCATTCTCTCATTTCTCGTTGAGAGTCTCTGTGTACTACATCTCTAATTTTCATCATACTATAAGAAAAGAAACAATTAGTGCCCCACATGTTTAGATAGAGGTGTGATTGAGACTCGCCATAACAGTTATTAACATTTTGGGGTGACAACAGGTTTAAATTTAAATTTTAGGGAGCTAGAATTCCATGTACAGATAATGTTCTAAGACCACGATTATTTCCCATCTTCACCTTGTTATGATCTATCACTAGGGGCCAAGGTGTTAACTACAAATTCTCATCAGGCTGAACAGACACTACACTGTGTGTCAGGGATCTTTTATACTATTTATGCACAGGGAAAGCAAGGGAAGGAAACAAAGAGTATCACCAGTCCTTAGATCTCACTTTGGTGCTGCTGTGTGGGTGGTTTGGAGCTGGGGTTGCAAGACAAAGAAAACAAAAGAGAAAATAGGAGAAAGAGAGAGAAAGAGAGACAGAGAGAGAGAGAGACAGAGTCAGAGAGGAAAAAGGGGAAGAAGGTGAGCCAAATAAAAAGAGAGAGACAAAAGAGCAAGGAGGCCCAATCTGGTCCCCTTTTAGTTTACCTGGTGCACACCTCTGATGTACAACAGACTTTTCAGGCATTTGTTCACATGAGAACAGATAGTCCTTCTCCAGGAGGAGAGCTGGCAGAGAGTGGGAGGACAACACTGAGCACAGGTCTCCAGGTGGAGCAGGAAGCTGGCTCAGAACCCCTCTGGCCCACCTCTCAGAATCCTCTCCTCTGATCTCTTTTCCTGCAGCAATACATAGAATGTTTGAGACAAAACATGCATAGGTCTGGTCCTCTACACAATTGCGCAAGCTCAGTTTCTTTGTCACTTGTTTCCTACACATCTTGCACAATGTTTTGCCGGGTTGCATAGTAATGCCCACTTTTCACGTTTCTCCTGTGGGTTCTGAAAAATGTCTCTTTAGAATCTGGCCCCACCTGCTATCACCTGGCCCCACACTGCTTAATAATTTGGTATCAGGATCTCTAAGTTAATCTAGGGCTCAGACTAAAATCAGTGTTTACTCTGCTTGAAAGACCTTAATATAGAGAATTTTGATAGTTTTAGAAGCCAAATGATATGTGTGTTGCATTGGGTGCCGTTTTTGAGATGTTCACAGAGGGGCCAATGTTTGATCTGCCTGTTTATATTCTTGAAACCATGTAAAATTATGAGCCTTAGTACAGAGCTTCTCTGCTTAAGCACATTATATCTGATGTAGCATTTTTTATTCCTAGCTAGTTGGTAGATTATCATCCTTCACTGTCAGGCTAAAATATTTGGAATAAAGAAATGGGATAGAGTTTTCAATCACAAACTGGGACATTAGGACCCAATTTGTTATATTTGAGAGCACTAAGTGCACTCTACTATTTACTCAGCCTATAAATATGAAACTGCTGTCTTTCTTGACACAACACAATAGCTGCTTTAGTTAACTTATGGTCTCCAGAAGAAAACACAGTCTATATTTGGTTACATTACTTGACTTTCACAGAAAATTTTTCTTCATTTACACTGACTCTGACAACCACAAAGCACTTACACCTAGTGGTATGAACTATGATGATTTAATAGACTTGAAAGGTTTAATAGGGTACTGCTTTTCTTACTACTCTGGTTTAGGGAGGACTCATGATCACTTTTCACCCTACAGGAAAGTAGAAATGCTGAACAAAAATTATTTAGGTAAGATAAATGAAGAAGAAACAAGCTACATGAGAAAAATCAGTATTCTGAAGCTCTGAATCAGTGTTCTGAATTATTTTTAAATAATTAGAAGACCAGACTTTATCTTCTGTATTGACTTGGCACCATGACCTGAAACAACTTCTATCAGTAGATTTCAGTTTCTAACATGATACAAAAAAATTCAGAATAATTTTCCATAGTTTTCATCCTCTTACAGAAGAACAGAATTTTTCTTCCTCTTTAGTATGAAATTTTCTATTTCTAGAAGAATATTTTCCCAGAGGACTACGCAAGTATGTAAAGAAAGCGAAATTTCTAGTCTCTTTGCTGTCACATCTTGGAAACATTTTCTAGAGAGGACTGTAGCTGTGACTGGATAAAAAGTGATATTTCTTTCAAAGTGTGGGTTTACTGCTGATGGAAAGATGAATTTTAATTTAGAAATGGGTACTTAGTTGCTCATTCACCCTGTGTTATGACACACCTTTGACAGGTTTGTTGCACTGATTTCCTTTTCTGAATAGGGTGTAATAAGTAATTCTGTTTTCTGGTCTAGATATAATTGAATCCCTCACAAATTAAGGATGATCTGTCACTGCTTTATACCTCAAACATCTTAGCAAATAAAATGAATATAAACCACACCTAACAAATATCCTGCTCCCGGGTCTCTAAAGAATTTAGCAATATTCTGTTTGCTATAGCTTGAAAAAAGCTTACAGCACCTATGAATAATGACCTAAATTTCTATACTAACATTTAATTTATTCTGAAGAAAGCAGTCAATCTAGTTCTGCAGAGCCTTTGCAAAATGCTGTTCTAGTGTTAGCCTAGTATTACATAAAATTCTGGTGTTTATTAAGTATATAGTGTAATGGTACAGAAGTTAAAACTCCACAGGTAGACAATAGTCAATCCATCCTCTCTGAAACATTCTGTTGAGCAAGAATCTCTTGTATGCCAGATAATTTAAATTTTAGGGACCCTTGGTGTTATCATTAATTGTAAAACTGTTTCATTCTGTATTGAATTCACATTTGGTTTAGGAGCCAGAGATGGTAAAATTGGTGTGTGCATATTTCCTTATGCAGTTAAATGATATAGATACAGTATTGTTTGAAGAAAATTCACATTTCAGCTATGTAAAAGATTACTAGAAGCATTTATTAATCCCTGTTGATTAGAGCAAAATAAGGGTGAGTATACTGGCTTTGGAGTCTCAGGTGACATGAATTTGAGTCTGTAGCTGTCTTTTTAAATACTAATAACAGAAGTTCTGCAGCTGATCTACTGAGAAGCTGTCATTGTCTCTCAGTTTTTCCTCCTTCTAGGTCTTCATGAAAGGTCATCCTATAATGTTGTGAATTATGCAAAGTGGGAAGAAAAGTCCACCTGAATTTTGATCTCTGATTTCCTCACCAGAGAGGTGATTTGGGATTACTCCCAAAAACCTGCCTCTGACTACTGCTGGGAGAACAACAGGTTTTATTGTTCCAACACTCAGTCAAAACCCAGATACACCTGCATTGGTCCCAGGCAAGACTGGGTAATTTAGTAATAATTTCTTATCAAAGTGATTTACTTACCCACTCATTGCCATTTTCAGTACTTAGATTATTTGTTCATTAATATATTTTTAACAGTTTCTAGTTGGGATATAATTTTCATGATAATTAAATACATAGATAGCTTAATATATTAATCATAGATTCATCATGAGTAAAAAAAGGAAAATTCAGAAACCTCGTGTTTTTACTTCATTAAGTTAAATTTTGAAGCAATCACTCAGCAGAGTAGGACATTATCTGTCAAGGTAACCTCAGAAAATATTTAAGAAAACAGTGTTGTCTTTGGGCCTGAAAACAGCAAAAGTAATGCCTTTTGTTTAATTAGACTCTCTTTAAATTAGGAAGTCATGAGCTATATTTTAATTATCTTTTTTAACCCTTAAAATGATACATTACAAATTTGATTACATCTTTGTTATGGTGAGTCTGATATACAGAATGATTCTATGAAAAATAATGTGAAATATATTGAAGTGACCCTGTGGCAACAATTAGATAAGACATCACAAATGCAGAATTTCTCCAGAAAGAGAAGGAAAATAACGAGAGAATCTACACTGATTCCCTCCCAGGGAAAGCATGGAGCATGAGTTCCTCCCATTTCTATCCCAAGAATGCTCAAAGGTTAGGAGAGCTCTGGAGATGAGCTCTAAGCAGGCGTTAGTGCTTATGAGACAGTCACCAAAGGCAGTTTCTCTCTCTCCTCCTCCTACTCTTCCTGTCCTGGATTTTCTGGTTTCCAAAGAGACTAATTTATGATGCAGTCCTAACAGTTAACTAGCAAAACTTCATTGGATATATATATATATATTTTTTTTTTTTTCAGAACATATCTATTGTTCCTCTGGATCTTTTAATTTAAATTTTTTTTATAAGACCAATTTTTTGAGTCTGTGGGCTTTAAAATTGAAATTGATACTAACATTTCAGCCCATGTTATTGCCAAATTTATTCAGAAGTAGAAGCATCTACTAAAATATTTACTAACCTTTATTGGAATGAGGAGTCATCTGATCAGTCCTGGTGTAATATGCTTGCTAATTAAAAGTTTTGTGGAGGAAGGAGGTTTGAATGGAGGATGTAACCCAAAAAGCACTTTTCTCTCACAATTAAACCGAGTACAGGTAGCTAACCTCTGGCTTAGACTCACCATCCTCACAAACTAAACATGAACTCCAAATTTGCTTAAGCAGCTAGAAGCATAGTGATTGAGCAAGATGGAAATTCAAATTTAATAGCAACTTGCTTTTTCATGTAGCATATGAGTATGTCAAGAAAACCTATATTTATTATGGAAGTACAGAGGAAAGGGATAGGGCTTATGATTCTCTCTTCGTGATTTCTAAGCATTCAGCTGTTTGGCCTCATATATAGGAGTCTACTAATCATTAATTAATCAAGAAATCCAAGAGGGAAAGTCTATTCCTGTGCTAAGATTTATTCAGTTTTTTGCTCTTGTATTTCAGAGGATTTCAAAATAAATAGATGCTCTTCAAAGACTGCAGCCAAGTAATTATTTTCTTTTAACAAGTTTATTAGTTTATTGACTTATGTTGAAGTGGGCCTCCCAGTTATTATATTTCATTTTGGGAACATTATTTTTGAAGAATGATAGGATGATTAGTGTTATATTAGAGTTTCATAATTTGCAATGTTATAGTCAAGGGTTTGCCAGCATTTACATCTCATATCCCTTTGGTTCAATGACTTCTTCCAACTTAGCTATCAAAAGAACTTTTCACTGCTGGCCCATGAATTTGTCTTTCAACAAATTAGTATAAAATTATTTCTGTAAGTTTCATTAAGGCTGAAATTATACAAGGTAACTTGTATAATTTTTGCAATTTTTTAATATAACCAAGTTTTACAGTTTTGATTGAAGCCACACTTCAAACAGCATTTTAAAGGAATCAACAATATTTTAAAGGCAAATATCGAATATATATGGTAAGTATTTGGATGCTTCATATAATAAGGGGCATAATTTATCTTTTCGTTTCGATATATATCACAGAAAACACATAGCTTGAACTAACTTAAAACTTGTAAACATCATTATGGTAAGGACCAACACATAGTTTATGAGACTTCAGAAAAGTTGAAAGCCTTCAAAACACACACAGGAGTCGCCTACCTTGTGTTTGGTAGTGCATCTTACCTAAAAATGTTGCTGTCTTTGGTCTTGACTAAAATATTTATGGTTTCTTGACAATCTACAGGCAAGAAGAGGAAAATTTTCTGTCTCCTGTAGCTGACTCACGTTCTCATCAAAAGCAAAGACTGATTTTTCAATGCAGCTATTCAGCCACTTACACTCATACATTCATACATACGTTCACTGGTATTACCATCAAAGGGATAAGTGCCCACTCTCCTGGATTGGCCTGCAATGCTAAAGCAGCAGTTCCCACGCAGCTGAGCCAACTGTGACATTCATCACAACTGAGCAACCATCTGCCTGCATATAAAACAGGTTTTTTACTGCAGACTAAATTCTGTACAGAAAATTTGTTAGTTCTCGAAACACAGTCCAACTGTATTTAGCTTAGCCATATTTAATGTTGTTCTATGGAATTGAGTGAGTGTAGCCATAGCCTCCTACCTGGTTGGTTTGAGTTTTTTTCTGGCAAGTATAAATGTTAGGAGAGGGAATCATCCAGAGATTTAAGAAATGCGCATTATTTAAATGCACAGGCACTGGTTATATGGTATAGAGGATGGAGAGGCACAAACAAGGCCATCAGGTTTGTTAACTGTTTTTTCAAAGACTGTTATTTATATTTCTTGGCTCAGAATGGATGAAGAGAATTCTTTTCTCAGAATGAACAGTTTCTTTATCTATAAGACTGAGTACCTGTTACACATCTTGCCTGTTTGTGAACAGTTATGTTTTCATCATGTCATACTCTTATAGATGAATCAAGGTCAATCAATGGTAGAGGACACAAAAAAGAGGTATTGACAAGGGTTAGCAGGAAAGATTATTAAACAAGACAGAGAAATGATGAATAGAGGAGAGAACAGCAAAAGCTAACAAAAGAGCATTGGAAGCACGGCTGCTATTGTGCCTTTTGGACACAGAGCTAAGAGCACTCTAGTTTCAAGGCCATGTCTACCCTCTGACGGTGAGCTTAAGGAAGATGTGGAGCAATTTTAGGCCCATTCCTGGCTCTGAGACTAACTGCTTTTCTAAATAGAAGCCAAGGTGGCTTCTTAGGAAAAGTCAGTTTCTTTGGAGTTTTTTTTCCAAGGTGGCATAAGTCCTTTATCTGTGTCCAAAATTCAATTAATGTCTGAGTTACTTGTTTCTCTTTTTTTTTTTTTTTTTTTTTTTGACTTTTAGCAGCTCAATAATTTAGTGAGTGCAATCAGCAGTTTGGGAGATTACGACCACAGAAGGTTTAATTGTGATTTAGAGGAGGATTTAATGAATTTGCAACTTAACAGAGACCTTACTAAAGTCAGTGTCTGCTGATTTTAATGTTCAGTTCCAAGAAAACATACCATGGACAACTTTTCAGGGTGTTGGTGGCCACAGTGAATGAATTAATTCAAGTCTCAGCGGTGACAAATAGCTCCTAGTAAAGGTTTTACACTCCACCTGCAGTGCACTCATCACTTTTTTTATTTCAATAGTTTTATGTAAGAGCCAACATCTTTTGAGTATTCACAATTAATATTGTAAATAAATTCTATAGATACTGGGAAATTTGATTCTAGGTAAGGGAAAACTTGAGCAAATTTATATTACACTGATTTTTTTCCTATGCTTGTTTTTGTTTGGTTTAAAGAGTTAGATGAATTTCCATATAATTTTATGACACCATACGCTGTAATAATAATTCAAAATTGCAGCACATTTACATTTAATGACCCATTGAATATATATGGCTGTTAATTTCTTAAGCCACAATCCTTCCTAGAATAGGTGCACACCAACTACTCTGTGCCTGATTGAGAATCCAGTGATACAAAGCACAGCCAAATGGTTCTGCCCCACAAAATTGAGTAAACTGACCTAATTTTTGCATCTATTCTTCAGGGAAGTAAGATCCAAATGGCAATGAAATTGCCATATTTCCATTATCTGCATCAGAAGGCTGTAATGTCCTAAAGAGCTGTAGTTTGAAACCAGCTAGTCTTCGCCATGTTTGTTATCATTCTTGTGCAGGGCAGCATGATGAGCTAGTTGGAAGATAGCTGTGTCTCCAGAATAAGAGACATCTGCTACAGAAAATGTCACTGCAGCTGCTGAGCTATGGTTTGCAGTATAGGTGTGCCTAGAAACAAGCTGGTTTTGAACCTTTCTTCAGTCTCCCCAGACATCCTTTGAATTGGGAGAAGCTTCTTTCACTTGTTGACTCTACTCAGGCTGCCTCTCAGACTCTTTTATCCGCTATGCTGCAGCTCTGTCATAAAGTTAAAAACAGCACCCTCTCAAACTGTTGCTGATGATAAGAGTAATTTTCCCTAAGTAAAGCTATTAAGGTTTTGGAACCTTTTGAATTTTGTAATTTTTTCTTGCCTATGGATGTAGTGCTTTTTATGACATCTGAACTTCATTCCCACTGCTCACTGGTACATTTTCATGGTGGAATTAATTTTAGAACCCTAAGTTAGGCAGAGAACAACTTCTTCTCTACTGGTTCAAAAGTATTTTGTTCTTTACCTTGTCCCCAAGCATATATTCAGGAGGAATGTGCCCCTAGAATCTTAACATTTTGGCACAATTTAGTTGCCTAGCTTAGATTTGAATCCATTTTTCCATTACTTTCTCTTCCTTTTTGCTTTCTCTAACACTTGCTTCTATAGACAGGCTTAACTAGTTGAGGAAAGTAATAGAAGTATCCATGACACTGATAAATGTATATAATACAATAGCGCTCCCATTCTCCACAAAAGCTACTGATATGTTTTGTTTTCTGGGAGACTGATATTTTCTATGTGACCTACTGATAATTAAAAAAGCAAAAGATTTACATTGAAAAAACCCAAATATAAACATTGTAAAATGTGCATCTCTTTAAAATGTGTACTTTGATTACCCAGTGTAACAAATACCATTTTCTTGGTGAAAAACATTACTTTCAGTCTCTATTGAAGTAGTATTTAAGTGCTATGCATGCCTGAAAAGGTTTTGCAAAACAGATCCTGTGAAGCTACTTAACACAAAGCTTCTGTTTGCCAGGGTTGTATCTGCCAGTCAGACTCATTCAGTCAGTAGCTGTAAAGATTAATTAATATTTGCAGTGTTGGTCATGCTACATGTATAAATCTAGCATGTGCTTTCAGGAAGAGAAAAAACACCTAACAGGTGCAGCTGTAGATATTGTGCAGGCACTAGACAATAAGATTATTTGGAAAAGAGACATTCCTTAGAAATAGTTGTGACCGGTATACTATATCGCTAATTCAGTTTTATAAGATCCTGTTTATCTGCTATGCCCTATGACTGAGAAGTAGTGCCTGAGAGTTTTAAAATGTGTTTCATATTTACATGCTGTTTGATTATTTTGGCTTTGCATTTTGAGAAGATTAATCACCAAGAAATGGATCTTACCAGCATTTTTTTTTTTTCAGAATTGTTATGGTACACATGAAAACTAACTTTGAAATTTATTTATTAACATTCTTATTTCAAAAGGAAATAAATAACAATGATCATTTCAGCTGCTTATGTCCCTGGAGACTTTGGATGTCAAACATTAAGAGATTCATTTATCAGTGTTATAATGCTCTTGTAACACAACTGAGCCCTACAGAATTTTAACTCCAAAGTCTCTTATTTTCCAGGTGTGAAGTGGGTAGAATAAAATCAAAAAAATCTAGTAGGTAAGATATTCATTTAGAATCAGGGAGATCAAAGTCCAAGTCCCACTGACTACTTAAATATTTAAATTAAATGGAAAGAATCCAACAGAAAAGTTAGTACTGGTAACAAATTTTTGCTGGGAGTTTTTGTATGCAAGTCTGTACATCAGATAACTTCTCCAGTCTCTTGGGTTATTCCTGGGGCTTAGGGGCTCTCTTTGCTTTTTATTGAAAAGTCTTTGGTTCATCAAGAAGCTGGATGGGAAGACTTTCAGATTTCTTGAAAAGTTTCACTTCATTAAAAGTGGTTTCTTTTACAGATTTACATTGTAAATGCCCAATTAGCCCAATTCAGGATTTGAGTTTTACATATCAGTACAGTCTTGTCTTTCATGACAGAAAGTTCTAGTCCAGGTGCTATAAAATCATAATTTCTTTAAAGAAAGGAAGATATTTCTCTATTTTGGCAGAAGAAAGGAAGAGTATGAAATGAGATATGCTAAATGTGATGAAAACTTCCATAGATCATCACAGCTAGGGTATTAAAGACTTTTTCTTCAATCACTTAAACCAATTATGTAAATATAACTTTTCAAAAGCCTTTAAAATTTATTTTCTGATTTTCTGTTGTTTTCTACTTAAACTTCCTTAATTTGCATTTGATGAGAAATATGTTCCCTCCAATAAGAAATAATTACCTTTCCTCATAAGAAAGGAGCTGTTGCTTATAAACATAGATTTTGTCGACAGTAGTTGCAGGGATTATAAATTATCTAATGTTCATGAAAGCAGTGATCTATCTTGTAAATTGCCATCAAAACTGGGATTTGATTCCCGCTTTGTTAGAGCTGCTTAATGTCTATGTAAAACTCATGTAAGTATTAATTTCAAATTCTCTGTATTTCAAGGAAACCAAAAAGGCTGCAGACTAAATTTGATGAGTGGTCTGTTCTATCAATTTGCTTCTTTCTCTTTGCCATTTAACTGGTGTCAGTCAGATGCCATAATTACATTATAATCTGGTTATAAGACAGTTTTTCAACTCTGAATATTTAACGACTGATTCCAAAGTTGAAAGATTTATATGCATAATAACATAATAACATATACTCCTAATTATTTTATAGACATTTATGTTTAGATTCAATCAGTCCATCAATCCTGCTAAACACTTAGAATTACAGCATTGTTTCACCTGGTTATACTCAAGGGAAAAAAATAATAACTTAAATTATCCAACTTTAGTTTTGTTGAAAATCAGTTTCTTGTCATTATAGGAGATTTGAAGGTTCTGACTGAAAAGATTTCTTTATATTGAAATGATGAAAGATATTTTTAAGACAAAAGGTAAAGAGATATTTTTACTAGTAAAGGTAAGATACTCTTGTATTAGAATGGGAAGCACTACAGATTGTACAGCTTGTTCATGGTGTCCAGTTCAGTTATAAAGAATGTACAACATAGTATAAAACACACTTATCTTTAACAATGTCTAGAGATGAAAGGCAATGAAACCACTGTTCTTTTTACAGTATAAAATTCCATAGAACAGTAGAGACAACATGGTTCTCTTGACATTTTAATCCAGCAAATGATGTACTATTCTTTTTTTTTTATCATTATATACTGGAGGTAGAAGCAGTGACATACTACAAAGGAGAACTTAGAAACATTGCCATATCATGTAAGGATGATATTAGAAAAGACCAGCCTCAGTGACAGATGAAGCTTGGAAGGTACACGAAGGGCACTAAAGAGCTTCAACTGCTACATTAGTAGTGAAAATCTGAACAAGGAAAATATGGACTCTGCTGAATGAAGCAGTGGCAGTGAATGCAGACAGGGTTGAAGTATTCAAAGTGTTCTTTGCCTTGGTCTTTGCCACTAAGATCTCTGCCATAGCCTGTAAAGAAATGGTTCCAAGAGAAGAACAAGCAGTAGTGAACAAGAGTCAAGTCCAGGACTGCCTGAGATGGCTTGGCCCATGCAGGTCCTTCAGACCCGACAGGCTGTAGGTAAAGGCATGTCCTCACAAGGCTACTGTCCATCATATCTGAAAGTCATGGAGGCTGGGGAAGGACTCCAACAACTGGAGAAAGGGAATTGTTCAAAAATCCATCTCCAATAAGGCCAGAAGTAAAACAGTCTAAAGGCCAGCAAGATTCATCTTGTCACCTAGGAAAATTAGAGCAAGTCTTCTTGGAGCACATTTCAGGGCATGTGAAGGAGAAGACAGTGCTTAGGAAGAGTCAGCATAACTTACCAAAAGATAAATCATGTCTAACCAATGTCGATGTCAATGGCCCTGGGAGTTGGAAGACTGGATTTTTGAATGAGGAGAGAGCTGTAGATATAATGTACAGGGCAAATTTTTGACATGATCTGCCACAAAATTCTTGTGTCCAAACTGGGATCTCACAGTCTGTGTGGACAGATAGATAGATGGGTAAAAAATATATGTAATGATCAAGCTCCATGGTTAGTAGGGCTTACTCAACCTTCAGGCTGATTAGTGGAGTACCACAGGAGTCTTATTTTGGGATATGACTTTGTTAATGTCTTTATTAATGACTTGGAATAAGCAATGATATACACTCTTGGTCAAGTTTGCAGCTGACATCAGACTGAGATGACCTAGTTTACTTGAGGCAGAGGGACCTAGACAAGTGGATGAATGAGGAACAGGAGCCTTGTGAAATTCAGTAGAGTCAAATGCAAATTCTGTCACCCAGGGAAGAAGAACTCTTTACAAAGATACAGGCTGGGTACTGAATGTGGGGAGCAGCTCTGCTGGAAAGGCTCTAGATATCTTGGCAAACAGAATGGAGGATGAGACAGCAGCACCCTTGTAGAAGAGAATGACAACAGCAACCTGGACTATATGAGCAGGAAAAGAAAGAAAGTGTCAGAGTCCCACAGAACCTGGATGCTTCTTCAGGGTCAGGGCACCTGCAAGTCAGTGACTCAGGATCACAATCATCATGGTGAGGGTTACCAGGGTCAGAAACTACCCAGTGATGTTTGGGGAGGTTCATGCCGACTAGAAAGTTCCACAGACAAACCAAGAAGTCAGTCCAGATGTTGAGGTCTGAATCAACAGCTTCTGTAGGGGTTCATGCATGAGTTGAAGATTTGGCCTCCTACCTGTCTCACTGAAGATAATAAGAAAACCTTTCCCTTTGAGGACAGTTGAAAAACCAGCCCAGAGAAATTGTGAGAGGCTTCCAAGATCCATCAGGATAAAGGCCTCAGCTGCCTGATCTGATCTTTAAGCTGATCTCTGAGCAGGAGGTTGGACTAGATTTAATTTTTGTTTTCAAACTACCATCCTACATTTTTTTTAAGTTAAAGATTTTTGAATGCCTCACTGAGGATGACAATACACTTCTTTTTTCAAAAGAGGAGATGTACAAAAGGTACTAAACCCATATTGCACATATTACAGAACCCAGTTTGTCACTCTCATGTTATCACCATATAAAGTGCTGAATGATTTTAAAAGCCTCAGTAAGCAAGGATGATAAAACCAGAATCAGAAGCAAACAATATCTCAGAAACAGTTTGAAGTTTGTTTTGAAGTGGACTTACAAATTTTATTTGTACTGTTATGTCAGATCCAGAGCTGATCAGGTTCAATTTAAGGTTTTTCATATCTTGTTCATTATTTGTCTGCTAAAGATATTTTTAACAACATCATCATGACAGTTGTAAAACTTCATGTTTTTGCCTTGCTCTTGTTCTATTGTGAACTGTTAACCTCAAAGCTTTGGAGGCCTGCTGTGACTCTTATCTCATATATTTTCTCCAGGCTGAAATACTGTATTACATGAGATCTATAACTTTATATATATATATTTTTCCATTAGGCAGCCAAAACTGTTCATCACCCACGAGATATTCCAATTATTTACTTAGTTTGGTACAGCTTCTGATTTTGTAATTTATCTGTGAACTTCTCAAAGCAGCAAAAAACTCTGGAAAATTAGTGGTAGAAATGAGACTTCTATTTTAAAGGACAATTTTTTATTTTCAGATGTACTGATGTACATAGCATGAAAAAATATTCATGCAACTTAACTATTTTGTGTGGACAATCAAGTGAATTTCTAGAGATTGCAGAGGACAAAGGGAATTGTCCACTTGTATAATTGGAACTATATTGAGGCAGTACAGAATTTTCCCATTTTGGAGTGAGCAACAGGAACTCCTGCTCTTCTAGAGCTTTCCAGTAGGTAAAATAAATGCATCTGCTGTGATGTTTCCCAAGGAAGAGAAGGTTATCTTTTGTCATGGGGTAGCTACAGGCAACACTGTGGGCTGGAGTTTGACGTCCTGATTAACCTTCCTAGGAGTTCCTTATGTGGTCATCTGAAAGTAACAGAGAAATAAACTACAGATTCTCATACACAATATTAAGAATAAATGTGTGATTTATATACAAAATTTCAAATGTATTCATGATTAAATGCTTACTGTTAGAACTTGAGGAAAAAAGGAAAAAATTGATTAATACACATCATGAATGCAGCGATTAAGTATATGAAGGTCAGCTAATAAAAATATGGCATGCACAGTTGTCAGACTTACCCCTAGATTTCCATTCATACAGATACGCAAGTTGGATATTTTTATTTCTAATAAATACATTAGTTGATTATTAAGTACACTCAGGAGTAATCACAGGAGGAACTTAATGCAAATTATGAAGGCAAAATATTTTCATTTTCACTGAGTTACATCTTTAGTTATTATCAGCCACAATTTGTTGTTTATGGAAAAACAAAGTAGAATTCTAAGAATTGTGAGCTGAATCCTTATATTACCTGTCTAGGTTATATCAGACCATCTTTTAAGAAGAAATTAGTGAAAATACTACTGACTCCAAATTAATTTTTATTTTGGTGTTTTGCATTCAGAGGTGTCTAGTTGCAAAGGACACATTTTTTAGAAAAAGTAGATCCTGTTTTTTCCCTGAAGGTTAGGTTCAGTATGGCTACACTGAACATTCAAACCCACAAACTGTTTTTAAAAATTTTGGTTTGAGATTTTTTTATGATAAAATTCTCAGCCCAACTTCTGAGGAACTGTTAAAATTAAATCATGCATATTTATGCATCCATGCTAAGGCACTGTATCAGGATCCTGAACACATGAGATCTGAGGAATTGGGCTGTTTTCACTTCTAATCTGTACTATGAGAACAATAAAGGACATTAATTTCTTAATGCAAGTTCTTATTAGAATGGAGATCTGAACAAACTGATTTTGTTTGAGAAAATGTGTACATGATAGTAAAATCAATGGCTTGAAAATACCCCTATGTATATATAGCTTTACTGTGGGAATCTTTCCCTATTACACTGGTTTTTTTTCCTACTGTTTTGAATGGCTTCCCAGATTCAAAAACACTGTTCTGTCTTCCATTTGTCCATAAAAAATAGGTCTCACTTTCTGTTAACTTTGATGTGTTGCTTTTTTCTTACTTCTACTTAACACAGAAATGCCTCAACCAACATTTTTCCCACAGGCTATCTCCTTCCTGTGAATCTCAGACTGCTTTTTCTCAATATACTTAATCTAATTTAGCTATCAGTTCTCTCTAGGGAGGGCTCTTTTGCTATTCTACTTTCTTCCTATTCTGATTCACTACCACTTTTCTCCTTTGCATTGACTTTAGTGCTTGTCTGGCACTGACTTGGGTTTAGTTCATGACTCCTGGAGCAGATGTAGAAGAGGTGGGAACATTCAGCTGGGCACAAAGAGGCTAATCTTTTCAGCAGCAACCTGAAGCTGGATTTCAATGTGAAATATCTTCTTTATCATCCTTACACAGCACACCAGATTTTTCTCACAGTGTGAATTTCTGGTTGCTTTTAGGAAGGTATCATATCCCCACCTCTGTTCAGGTGATTGCACCTGACCCTGAGCACAACAGCCAGCAGAGAACCAGCAGCCAGGCCTCCCCATGGCTGTTCACCTACGTCCTTTTGACAAAATACTAGCCCTAAAATATTTTTCATATTTTCCCTGATTTGGAGTAAGTAAATTATTGAAATGTGTACTGGATTATACCTTGAATTTGAAATGTTATGTTTTGCGATGTGGGTATTTTTCTTTTCAGTACACCTCAGTAATAGGAAAAGAACCAGTAATCACAGCTATTCCAGGATATGAATGGATTTCTTTAACATCTTGCATATATACCTCATCTTTGTAGCTGCAGGAGAGCTGTGTTACGGCTGAGAGTGACTGTCACATCCTTATTCTTATGTTTCTTATGTAGTGCAAAGGCAGGTTACATGAATGAATATCAGACAGCTGCTGGAATCTCAGCACCACTTACGTGCTCCCAATTAACTGAACTCCTTTCTTACCCCACTCCTGCTCTTCTTCCCCCAGCCCACCCCACCCCAAGATCAAGTTTCATTCAGAAATAGATGGGGCACACTCAAACCGAATGTTCTTTTTCTTTCTCAGATGCAGGTAATCATTTCCCCTTTGTTTATTTTTTTTCCTTTGGCTGTGGAGTCCTGACTCTTCTTTCCTTCTGAAGGAAAGAAAATATTGGTTTTAAATCTTAAAAAACTTCAGCTTTCAGCAAGTTTAATCCTCAGGTGTGGAGATGAGGGAAGCAACAAGCAATTTTACAAAAATATTATCTTTTCAAGACATAACTCAGATACTTGCTCTTATATTCTAAATCACAATTCTTAATATTTTTTAACTTTTGTTTTGTTATTATTACTTTTCAGCTTAATATAGAACCAAGTCCAATAGGAACCAAAAGTAACATAGCAGAAGGATCTTCTTTCAAGATGAGGAAAATTTCTGAGAGGAAAAACAAGTACAAACATGTTTGAATTAAGCAGGAAAGTTGCAACAGGAACAAATAGGAATTTCAGATAGTCTGAGAACCAGCCTGTGTCAAAGAGGAATGCTTGGCTTTCCAATTTTAGGAAAGAATGATAGCTGTTATATAGGATTTTTGAATTACTTTATGACAGCTCTATAGCAAGAACTTATTTTTCAATTTTATTCTGAAGGAAATAACCTGAACCATAGGACACAGTTGGTTGACTTCTTCACTCATCTGTCAGTCAGGAGAAACACCACAACATTCTGTCTTCTCATAGCTGGGATAAAAATGACAGTGATATCCCCTTTCCTGATCCTCTGTCTGGGAAATGAAACATAGTGCTGCTGCTTGCCTGCAGCTATTCAGATGAGAGAAACCAGTGATAAACACCTGACATGACATGCACATTTTTCACATATTTAGAGAAGAAGGTTTTTTCATATATTATATAAATATGTGTTTAATATCCATGCTACTACATACCTAATTTACAGTCTTGGAAGAGGTTTTCTCTCAATTATTTGATTTTCAAAACTACAGAGGTTTTCAATCAGTGTAAATTTAGGCAGATCAGTTTGGCTTCTATGGTACAAATCTTGGCAGTCCTATAGTAGTCTTTCATTCAGCTTTCTATTGATTTCTGCCAGGAAGCAATGCTCTCCTTGCATGGTTCTCAGTGCAGGACAAAGCCTTAATATTTACTGTGCTCCTGTGTGAACATGCAGAGATGTGCACTTGTGGAAATAGTCAGTGAAAGTAATTACTGAGATTGCAAAAGCACCTACATTTTAAAGAATAGCTTTTTCTCATGTAAAATTTGAAGTTCTTTCTCTCCTTCCTTCCCACAGTTGTTTTTTAGCAGTTATTTCAAAAGTCTGTAGTTAATCATTGGAAGTAGGATAATACCTAAATTTCTTAATAAATCTTAGGGGAAGAAGTGGATAATTTTTATCTTTCCAGGACTTATGAATTATTCTGTAAATCAAGTGTAATTAAATGAAACAATAAGTTTCACATGTTTTATTAATCCAAAGCTATAGACAAAATGTATCCTACTGTTTACAGCCAGTCAGGCATAATAAACTCTGTGTATCTGTAAGGTGTCAGTTATTAGGCTCTGAGACAATTTAGGGGTGAATGTTTTTGCATTTTCTTAACTGAACTTTAATGTTAGCTGATGACATTGTAACCTTTGTTTTAAGGCACATGTCCTACTTCCTTGTTTAGTCTGCGATGTGTTTGTAGTCAGAACAAGCCTTAACATCTGGAACTATGTGCCGAAAATGCTCTGTTGGTCTACTTGGAGCAAGTTCAGGATGCCAGAGGAGCACAGCTGAATTTCCACATCTGAGACTATGGCAAAGGAGCACTGCTAATACAGCTATGTTCATTTTCCAGCTTTTCCACAGATTTGTTTTTGACTTGATGAAGGAGCTTCATAACTATAAATCATGAAAGAGCAAGTTCATCCTCTGTTGCTAGCAATAGTAAAATCACCTCAATGTCAACTTCTATGGGAAGTATTGCCATCTGGTTGACATTACGTGGGCAGAAAAATCGCTTTTGAAATTATAATCCATGAAGCTAAAGACAATAGAAGTTTTATAATGTGGAAACTCAAGGACCTGTAACTTTTGCTGAGGCTAGTAGATCAGATGAAACAAAATCTTTCTGACAGAGTTCAGAAATACTTGAAGAAAGCTGACTTTTGATTGTGGGGGCAAAATGACAGACTGTCCAATACAGGCAAGAAGCTTTTGCTTTAAATTCTGAGTTGTTTTCTATTCCTCCTACTCTCTGTTGGTTTCCCTTGGTGTTGACAGGAAACATGCAGAAACCAATTGATTTTATTATTCACAAGCTATTCTCCTCAAAAATACTCAAAAAACTGCCTTTCCCCTGACAGTTAGTTGCAGGGATATAAATTCTCCGTTTGTTAAGCAGATGGATCTCTAAATTAATTTTAGATATTAGCAGTTGTTAATTTAATGGAAGAAGAAGAAAATAAGAAAAATACCATAACATTTAACATCTTTCAAACACTTCAGCATGTATTATTCTTTCCATGTTTTATCTGGAAAGAAAAAAAAGACACACCCCACAAAAGGTGAGAGTGGTGTGGATGGAGATCTGTCTGTGAACTGTAAATGGATGCTGCTTATGCACTCTTTACCAGTCATTCTCTTTAGTGCTGGCACTTTGAAAGACACCACAAATCCTAGTTCCTAGGTGCTGGCACCCTAGAGATGATAGATAAAAAAATGTACCACATCCACATGTAGGTGGGCCTTTTGAACAGGGAGACACACCGCAATTATATATATTTTTAATTACCTATCTTTGTGAATAATCTAAATTAATCTAATAACTTCTTCTCTAGATTTGTCAAGATTTTACTTAAGGTGTCTTGAGTATATAATCTATTTTTGAGTGAGCACCTGCAACATTTTTTCACTTTCAAAGATCCAAAAGTTTTCTTATTATGGACAGATTTGTGTCCATAGAAAAAAAAGGAAAGAATGAGCTATCCACACCCAACAAAGAAGCTCAGTTTTTTCCTCTATTCCATTATTTCTCTGTTAGTTCAATTTCAAAGTTGGTACGTGAGATATAGCAATATTTTATTTCTTGAGTCTGGTGGAAGTATAATTAAAATATTATTGCATCTTTAAGAAGAAGCATATTTGAACTCAAGCCAAGTTGCTGGATGAAGTGGCTACCCCATTTCTGAGAATCTGGAATTCAGCTTAATATTTGATGGTACATCTGGCTAAACAAAACACAAAAAAAACTACCTAGGTTGCACTTATCCTGATTAAGGCAATATTTTTAATACATAGCTTTATTTCTGAAAACCAAAAAAAAAAAAAAAACCCAAACTGGAAAGGCATTTAAAGCAAAAACTGATCCTGACTTTTGATAAAAATTTGGATTTTTAAGCTTTAAAAGAAAGACAATATTTCTATATTATGGCATTACACAGAAAGATAGATAAGATAGATGCTTAAAACTCCAGGGACTCCCTGAATCAACAAATATAATTAACATAAGTCAAAAATCATAAAACATTTTTTTCTACTGGAATTTTCTTCACTGCTGATAATTTAATTTATACTTCAAAGCCTACCTCAAATGAAAAAAAAACCATAATCTACAGTTATTATAACTCCATATGACAAGATGTCTCAATCCACTCACTAGTAAGGGTTGCTTTTATCTTTCTTGTCATCATCACTATTTCATACAGCGATTGGGAGAGAAAGGCAATAATCTCTGTCATTAGTAAATGGTCTGAGAATGATGTCTGGTTACAAAAGTAGATTCCCTCTGTCTCTTGTGAAGAGGAGGGTGATGCTTCCATGACAGCTAAGAGCTTTTTGATTTCTGATTAAGTTTTTCCATTGACTACACTAATACTGTATCTGAGGGAAGAAAATCTTTTTAGTTTCTAATTTCCACCCCAGCATCAACTCTGTTTTTGATTGTGTATTTGAATGCCTGTACAGTTGAATATGATATCAGGCAAAAAATAGAAACATGGCCTGAACTGAAAGAAGAGTTGTATTCCTCGTGTATTAATATGCAAATCTAGTTTCGAACCCAAATTAAAAAAAAAAAAAAATCTCTTGCCTTATCTCAGTCTTCATTGCTCCTTTCTATTTTATGTGTAATTTCATTACTTTGTTATGTTAATTTGTTAAATTGGGTTACTGCAATGTAACTATCATTATGCCCCCACTCCTAATTGTCAGAACTGGTTATGATGTCTTCATTTAGTATGTGTTATTGCTGTATTATGTCAGGTATGTCAGGATTTGATTCGTGCATTGAATTTGTAGCTAGATAACTTACTGAGTCATGGGCTGTAGTTGTCATTTTCCATGGGCACAGAAAATATTGGCTGCCACCCAACACAAAATTCTGGTAGGCTTCCACAGTTCTTTTATCTTCTTGCTCTGTTTGCTGACACAAATGTTTTCTTCTTTGTCCAGAGGTTTCTGTCTGCAGTTTGGTTCAGTTTTTGAGACAGAAATTTCAAGCAATTTTTACTACTGAATAAACTTTACTTTTTGTCCTCTGACCTGCTTAAAAGCCTCTCCTTAACAAAACCAATTCATATGGCTTTTGTCTCCTCTTTTATTCACTTCTATTTTCTCACCTACACATTTATTTTCATAAAAAACTAAACTTATTAAGAATAATAATGAAAACATAACATTTCTCACCTTCATTTTTAACTTCTTCACTTAACTGTTCTTCCCCTTTTTTTTTTTGCTCTGCATATTTATATAGCTGTTATTTTTAACGAGTATTTACTTCAAATTTGAAAGTGAAAAATATAGATCTTCAGTATTCTTTAACTGTCATTAATCTCCATAATCTATAGTTCAAAAATTGTGCATAATTTTCAGTGTTGGAATTTGTTACCTCCAACTCACTTCTCCTGTCTAGAGTGTCAGGATGCACTACAATCATAAAAAAAATTTTGACTTTTGCAACCTGCCATTTGCCTTTCACAACCCCTCTCACAAATCTCTAAAGCCTGTCCCCATGCTTCTCACTTCATTTTCATGCAAAATATCTTCACACCTGTAGATCCTAGTGCTTATCTCTCTACTTTTGGGTTGTGTTCTCTGCTTTCCTCCTGAGATTATTTTTGCTGAAGATACCTGTTTCTGAGTTCTTTCAACTGTTCTTTACTTAAATTTAGTTTTGGAGTTTTGGTTCAACTTATGCTGTTTATTTACACTTGAGAATTTTATAGCTACTGTGTATTTCTGGTTTTTAGCAACTATTTGCCTGCCATCTGAAACAATCCTCAAACACATCCCATCCTACTGCTGACCACCAAATTAAACCACAAATCACGACTGGGCATGAAATGAGTTAAGATATTGTCATTTCTGCAAGTAGTAGTAGAAGGAGTGTGTAAGTTTAAATAACACTATTGCCACCTGAGAAGTGCTGATGTTTCAGAATAAAACACACTTTATTCTGTCTAGACACACCTTAAACAGTAAACATAATATACTACTGTCATCTCTCAGTGCCTTCTTCTCTGAACTATGCAATTCTAAATTTCTTGGTCCATGTCAATTGTTCTTTCCATTTATCATCCCACTTGCCATATGCTGAATTTTCTCTATCCTACCTCACTGACACTAGCTATACAAAATGGATTTTTCTTATAGGCTGCCAAAGCATTCCATACGGCAAGGGCAATTTCTGCATCTATAGAGACCTGGAATAGCTCAGAATGAAATGGAATGGCTCCAAATTTGTACCATTATGTGTCACAGAGCATTTTGTGCCTCAGCAACAGTAGATGTTTCTTCACTTAAAGATAACCTTATGAGCACATATCTAGAGAAAATGTTTTTGTGTGGTATAGCAAGCTTATTAGCTTCATTATAACTGCAAGCACAGAACTTCATGTTGCCTAATCTGTCTTGTTTCATTTTAACTCTAATCAAGATGTACCACCTATATTACCAGATTTATACTGAAAGAGTAGAAGGTTATCATTACCAACTAGTATTTCTATATTATTTTCTTAGAATCAAATCTGGTTTGTCTGTATTTAAAGGTTTTTCATCACATTTAAGACCTACATTTTTCTTTCATTCAGTTGGATGTTACTGCGACTGAACATTTGGAAAGATGGCTGAAAGATCTGTTTTAAATTGACTATTCACAATTTACTGTCACTTTTAAATTTACTTTATTTAATGTCTTGCAAAAGAACAATGCCAAAACGAGCTCAAATTTCAAAACATGCACTTTTCCACCAAGACAATCAAATAGCAAAGCATGTCAAAATAGGTTCAGAGATTGAATAATAGTAAAGCTGTGAACAGCCGTACACTCCTCACAATATTCAATCTGTTCTTTACAAAAATAAGGTATCCTTAAATCAAAGAAAGTGTTAGCTTCAAAAATAGTGTTTCCTTTTTTCTTCAGAAATAAACATTGCTGCACAATACATATAAGAAAAGATCAAAGCAGCTGTGAAACATTAAAACAATACATGCTACACAGAATTTTAGAAACAACGGTTTACAATAGCTGTTATTTTTTTCTGAACCCACCCAGTATCATATGATATTGTACTTACTTTTCCATCTGTCACTGAATGGAATGACTGTGTCTGATGTGTGATATGACACTTAGAAAACCTGTCAATGCAACACCTGATTCAATACCATAATGGCAGCTATTAGTTGTTCCGTCAAAAATATCCTATAGTTAATTTCTTAAAGAGTCTGATGAATGCTACAGAACCCTATTTGTCCTGAAGTAGAATTGATCCATCCTTTCTGTCAAGTGATCAGTTGAAAACCAACAGAAACTAAGTTTTCTCAAAATGCTATTTTGCTTAAAATAAATTAAATTTAAAAATTAAAAAAAACCCAAAAAACAAAAAACAAAGTTATTGGGTGAAAGGTTGCAATAGAAATTTGTCACGGGTTGACCCCGACATGACAGACAGTCGCCTGGTCGAATCGCGTTTCTCTCAATGTTACCTATAAAATCCCGCGGAAGGCGGGAGTAGGGACTTTTTCTTCCTGCCCAGGGGTGGTGGCCAGAGCGCCACGGTCCCACCGGGGGCCCCGCCGGGCCCTCGCCGGGCCGGGCCGGGCGGCCCTGCCGGCGCTGCCTTTGTCCCTTCCCGAGGCACAGCCCGGACTCTGCTGGGGCTCTGGGGGGGGCGGCCCTCAGGCTCCTCCGGCGCGGCCTCTCCGGGACGGGGTTTTTCCCCTCCCGGGACAGCGGGGCACTGACGGAGCCTGCAGTTCGCAGCAGCCAGCACACACTGCACGTCCAACTGAAGAAACAGCCCTGCATCCAGCGGCGAAGCGGGACGGTAACATTTTCCACCATGATGATTCCAAAGCCAGAGAGAGAAAGAGAAAACCTCGTCATGTGAGACGGAGCCGAGATGGCCACGGGAGGAAAAAGGGCGGTGCCGCGGCTTCCTCGCGGGCAGCTTAAAAGACTCCTTGCCTTGCTGTGTATGAGTATTGTAATATCCCAGACTGTTTGTCTCTTTAATCCAGTTAAAACTCATGGGGGATGGACAATTTTAATGGATGTGTGGCTTGTAAAGGTTGTGAAGAGAATGCCCGATGCCAGGTTTATCAGAAAGCAGAGGCTTATAAAACCTGGTGGCAAAAGAGAAAAAAAGCCTTAGAATTTCAAGCCACAGTTACTTATCCGACAGAGTAATACCCCCATGGGCTGGCCCATGTTCTAAAGTTGAAGGAACCGCGAGAGGGTTTTATGGAAAAAAAAAGACTTTACATTACTGCAGATGGTTTTTGCTGCAGGAGGTGGCAGTTTGGAGAACCACGTAAAGCAGGAAGAAACCCTTTTCTTTTCCTTTCTTGAGAACTGCACATGGATTGAGGGAGAGGAGAAGGAGAGGGAGGGAGAAGAGGAGAAGTTCTGGCTGTGTGTGTTCTGATTGTTTTTTTTTTTCCCTTTCTTTTTTTTCTCTTAGGTCTGTTAATAAACTTTATCATAGCATATAAGTTGTGTGCCTGCTTTGCTGTCTCCTAATGGTTTATCTCACTGAAAAGTAATCAGGGAACAGTGCATAATTTGACCATAAAACCACTACACTAAAATTTGGTGTTTCTGCCCGGTTAGGCAAACCAAACCCGCTACAAAATTTTTAGCACATCCCTCTCCTTTTGACAAGGACTTATTCAACAAGGACATAGGAAGTGATCTCTAAAACTACACTCATAATTTTGTTTTTCTTAGAGAAAGGGAATTAAAACTTTGATAAGTAAAAAGACAATAATGGAAAACAATAAATATAGTATACTGAGAGAATTCAACACAGCAAAAGGAAAAAGATGTCCCTCATCCTTTCAAGTCCTTTGATATTGTGGTATTTTGCAAGTACTTTTACTTTCTATAAGTACTGAAACTGTCTCTCACCAAAACAAAAATGTAATAGAGGACTATAAAGTCAAAAATTGTTTGTGAAATGTGAAGATATAATGATAATTTTCTATTTCTCACAGATTGAAAATGAGAGAGATTGCCATGAAATTATCAGACAACTGGTGTAAAACGTTAAGAAGAAATACTTATTTGTTTATTAACTTGTTTACTTCCTTATTTATTTCTTTTTCCTAATACACAGCTCAACTGTGGTATTAGGTCACAACTCATAAAAGCAAAACAATGAAAGTAAACATCACTAACCCAAGGTGGACATCCCTAAAGCTTGTACATATGGCAGATGTGAGTATATATGATGGGAAATATCATTGAGGATTTCAGAAAACCTCAATATTTCTTCCTCACCAACAATTTGTGGTTAATATCAGACACAGAATATGAAACAGAACTGGATTTCTAGTTGGACACTGTCTGCCTGATTTATGTTCTAATCTTACTATCCAAATCCTTGAAAGACAGATATTTTTGAAATATTTACATATATATAACAGAGTAAACACTAACTTGCAAATTAAATACTATAGAACATTTTTTGAACTATGTAGGGAATAACCTATCTCTGCTGTTTTGTCTACTTTTTAAGAATTGTGTTGCTTAAAGCAGAGTTTTATCAAATCCATGTTAACTTTTTGAAATCTGTTTAATTTGGATATAATCTGAGAATAAAACATCTAAATTCAAGGTGGTTTAATGTGATACAGAAACCCATCCTGTACAACTGGTGTTTGATATCTTCCTGCTGAGAGTCCAGAAATGATTTGATAGAATTTCATTTTTGCTTTTATCCATTTTCCTCCTTGTTCTCTTTCCTGCTTTGCAGCAGATAAGAGCTATGGAAGAGAACTAGAACAAGGGTTAGTTTTACTTGTTGCCTGTGCCTGTGGATGTGAATAAATGGGTATATCTAGTCTCAGGAGAAGTGGTAATATTCGCAGGAAACAACTTGATTACCCGTGGCTCAGTGGTGAAGGTTTTATTTTGATTCAGTGAAGCTAGAAACTAATTCTAAACCTCTAAGTAGTCCAGTAGAATTTATTGGGAACATTCCAGACATCAGGATTCACTTTTAGAAAGCTCTTCAGTTTTCAGCGTTTTAGGTGCCTTTCTCTTCTACCTTCTCTATGTTCAAAGTCTTTCTCCTACTATTTCCCCCAGTCTTACCCAACATACTTCCTCATGCAAAATAACTATTTTTTTGTAGAATTGTCTTGAAAAATCTGTACCAAAACCAAAGTAGTTTCACCAGTATATGTTGTCAGCCCCCAAGACTGCTCAAATCTTCTATAAAGTATACTAATATTTTTACTTAGAAAGGAATGAATAAATGCTAACCACCTTGAAGCTTTCTTTTGTGACATTTTACAGAAAAAGGGCTGCATTATATGAAACAAAGTCATAGCAATTTTTGTGAGAATTTTTTCTTTTTAATACAACTAACTCAAATTTCATGGTTTGAACTTCTGTCTCCTGTACATTTACATGAAATGAAAACATTTTAAAAATTGATTAGCCTATACTATCAAGAAAGCAAATGTGTAAATATTGGAGCCCTCTTGATAGGTTATCATTTTTATTCATTCTTCCTTTTATACATATTTAATGAATAAAGTGCCCTGTTAAATCAGAACATCAGCAATTATTAGAGCAAGTTTTAACAAGTTCTTTTCCGGTTGTTTAATTTCTTGATTTTGTTTGATTTATCTTTGCAAAATAATTCACCTACTAATCATCTAATTACTGTCAAGGTATGCATTGTACAGATCTTCAACACTGTGTAAACACTGTTAGTGAACACAGTAATATTTTAGATGTTTTCAATCTGACCTACTGAAAGAAAAATTTTCTTGAGATTTGTAATTTCCTAAAAAATCTCTGATTAATTTGCCTGCCTCCATAGTTCTGCAAAATATTTGATGGAGCATAGCTCTCACTGAAACCAAAATTTTCTTCTAAATTGAAACACAGATTTGGAATTTTATGAACAGTCTTTTGCAACTCAAGATCTGGGCAGACTTTCAACACAGCATTTTGTACAGTCAAATCAGTGTATTTCCTTTCAAGTTTCTTAAGCTGGGATCAATATATAGGAGAAAATATCTTATAGTAATGCATAATAGCTAGAATTAGAATTCTTTTTTTTTTGGCTGAAAGGCTCATTTATGTATACGTTTATCAGAGAAGCAATTAACTTTCACTCTAATTTTTTGTCTCAGTAATTTTTTATTAGTGTACTGTTTGTCTTCTGAAATATTTCTGTTTTTCTTCTTGCAATATTAACTTTCCAAGAGTTGTTTGCAAATAATTTTTTCTTCCCTTTATTTGTTTTTAAGTATTAGGGAAACACAATCTTGAAAAATCATGTTAGACATAAACTACATTTACCAATGGCTGAGAATATACAGTATATGGTAAATCCTACCAAACAGAGTTCCCTTTAAAAACTAAGATTTCTGAATGTCTTTGACCCTTACTTTTGGGGAAAAACAAAGTAAAACAAAGACAAGCCAAACCCCAAAGCCAAAGTCCATTAAAATACCCCCAAATCTCAAAAGAAAAAGTGCAATTCAAAGCTCAGTTCACACCAGGCCAAGTGGGAAGAGATCTGGTAAATGCAAAGAAAGATTGTCTGGCTCTAAAGAGATGATGGGAATTCTTCAATTCATTTGTGATCTCTTGACACAAAGGGTGAAATGAAAGGTCCCCCAGAGAACTTCAACCATTTCTCCTCAGTTGGATCAGAAGTCAGGAAAAAGTTTGTGTGTGAGAGAAAGTGATTAACAGAAAGTCCTGGCAGTAAACAAACGCATACATCAAATTATATTACATAAAAATATGCATACACATAAAGAACTTGGGATATATGGTATTTCTAAATTCCCATATTTCTGCCTCCTCTTCTGTTACTTTTTTAAATTAGAAAATCCACTTCCTTACTGCTCAATATTATATTTAAATTTGATTTATTATCTTATTTTAATTGATTCATTATCTAATTCTGAAAATAAATATTGGACTTGTTGAGAAAAAAATCTTTTACAAATGCAATTATGCTTATTGTGCAGCACTGAGAAAAATCATAGTATCGTAATCAATCAGTTTTATACATCTATTATTTCTTTCTGTTAGTAGAATGGTATTTCACTTTATGATGAACTGTGTAACTAACAGAAAAAAAAGCCCAACATCATAATTTCTGTATAAGGAAATGTTCAAAAGTTTTTACAAAAATTTTGAAGTATTATAAGGAAGGTTATATTTTGCTCAGCATAAAAAGAAGTCCAATAATCTCTGCAGAAAACCCAATATAATTTTCTAACTGGACATCTTTGACATAATGTCAGCATCCAAAATGGACATGCTATAATCTGCACAGTTCTAATTATCTTTTAGATGGCTTTGCCTGGTATTGATGGCTGTGCATATTTCTCAACAGATAATAGTGATTTAAAAGGAAAATTCCTGATTAGGCCTGTGAAATATTTGTCTTCACACTTATTACCCTAGTTCTTATAATTAAATGACATGATGTTAAATTTGCATGCAAACTTACATCAATAGAAAGCATAAAATAGGTATTTACAGAAAGCAGCTCTGTATTCACTGCTGTGATATGGAGATAACAAAGGACATAGGATCCTGATAATTCCTCTTTAGTGCAGTCAGAGAAAATTTGGGGTCTGGGCAGGCAAAACTGTGTACTTTTGGTTTCTTGGTTTTTGTGGGGTTTTTTTGGTTTGGTTTGGTTCGGTCTGGTTTTGGGTGTTGTGGGTCTTTGTTGTTTTGGGTTTTTGTGGGGTTTTTTTGTTGTTTGGGTTTTTTTTAGGGTGATTGTTTTTTGTTTGGTTTTGGTTTCAGGTTTTGTGGGTATTTTTGTTGGGTTTGGGGGTTTTTTTGGGGGGGGATTGTTTTTTGTTTGTTTGGTTTTGGTTTTTTATTTTATTTCATGCTTATGTTATGGAATGCCAAATGGAGGGAGCTCTTTTACCCATCTAGATTGAAGACTTTCAAAGAGAACACAATTAGAGGCTTAGTTTGACTGCAGGTCATAGGATAGCAGGATAGTTCAAGGAGCTCTGCTGTATTTTTTCCAAATCCCAAGTATAAGGTAGGTATAGAAGATTTATTATATTATAATCATGCCTTAACAGCATTTGTCAAGGGGTTAACAAAATTTTGAGCAGAGATACTGAGTTCTCTTATGCTACTATTGTAGCCTAAATAATTTGACCCTTTTGTTCCTTCTTCCTGTCTTGGGTTCAATAAGGATTCTTGTCACCATGGTACCCTTATTCTTTTCCCAAAAATGAAATAAAAGTGCTTCTGAATTAGCAAAAACCAAGTAGCAAAACAAACAAATATATATTCTGGCATATGAAAGGAAAATCTAGCAGAAGAGACAGAGAGAGGAAATTTAGTTTTCCTCTCTTGTGTTGTGATAATACAAAGTTTTTAAGCATTCATGATTTTTTCCCCAAAATGGTTGGATTGATCCCAAATCATGCCATAACTGATGTTAATGTAAACAAATTTTCCAATTTTTCTATTTATCATGTTGGCCTTCCTTTTTATTTTTCAACTTTGATAGAAACTTTGGTGAAATGAATAAACAACATCTGAAAAGGAGCAACCTGGCTTTGTGTTGCTTGCCACAAGAACACAGGAATGCTTATTTCATCACCTCAGAATGTTTACTCAGTGAAGACTAAGACTCCACATTATTTATAGAGGAGTCTAAGTGTTCTATTAATTTTCTGATTTGCTCCTACACAGGAACAGAGGACATTTCCAACTCTGACCTAAAAGAAGATAACAGCATAATTAGAAGCCACTGTATACTTTTTATTTTACCACCTAAATGAATTGTGGCCACCTGGTGCTTGTCAGATTGAGCAGCAGAGCAGGTCTTTCTAGAAAACAGTACCCAGAGATTGTTGAAAGAGACAGTAGGACAGAGTGGAATGCCTTTCTTAGAAATTTCTCATCTGATTGCTGAAATCACACATTTTTATAGTGAAAGGGGTTAGGATTAAACTGGTCCTGGTTTGAATGACTGCAGTAGTTTTTATGCTATAGTACTACTATTAAAAAACCCTGTTCCTTTATCTATAGCCAGTGGAGATAAATAGGTAAGATTCCTGTCATGCTTTAGTGTTTCATCCTAAAAGTCTTGGTTTCTATCATAGAAAACAGTTCATTTAAAGTGAAGACAGGGATTTCACAGAAACAAATGAGTCCATGAGCACGCTATAAAGCATATACAGATAATTCAGCTTATTCTGAACTTATCACATTTGATACATCTTCTACAATCACCTGTACAGTGTATGAGCTAAGCTCAGCATCCCTGCACAGACTGCTGGTGTTTTGCAACTCATCTGATACATCCTAGACATGTTAATCTCTTGTACAGTCACCATATTAATAATGCAATTAGGACAATAAATGTATAAATACCAGTCAAATTCAAATCTCTCTTCCAGATCCGTCCAGTCAAGTTTTCTTTGTTAAAGGAAAACATGCCAATGATAGAATATTGTAATCTTATTAGTATTATAGTTCTAATGTCAACCACAGCTACACATGATCATGACCACATATCCTGGTATGTCACAGCTTCTTAGATAGTGGAAAATATACAGTATCCTCAGTTTTGGAATTAAAAATATGACTAAGTCAAACGAGTACGGATAAGGAAAAAATTATGTTCATCTTGATGTCTCTATTTGTTTTTCTACCAGTGTGTTTGTAAATTTAACCAAATATTTAAACTCAGACCCATAACAGAATTATAATTTGGCCACTGTGATGGTCTCTTTAGAGAAAAACCTTCTGTATTTTTTGGAGGAAGTGCAAAAGAAAACAAAGTAGTTATTTCCTTTTCTTCCAAGCTCTGAAACATTCAGATAAAAGGTTCTATTTTATTTCTGTATTTATTTCTGGACTTGGAGAAGACACTTGTCATAGCCTTGGACATTGATCAGAAGGAGCTAAGAAAAGTTGACATCATGGTGAAATTAAATTCCTTGCCATTTTTTGACAGAAGGTGACATGCAAGCGAATACATTTCTTCCAGTTTACCAGATGAAATTTGTCTGGACACTGTAAGGATTCAACTCACAAGGTGTAGTGGTTTTATGGTCAATTTATGCACTGTTCCCTGATTTCTTTACTGTGAGATAAACCATTAGGAGACAGCAAAGCAGGCACACAACTTATATGCTATGATAAAGTTTATTAACAGACCTAAGAGAAAAGGGAAAAAAAAAAACCAATCAGAACACACAGCCAGAACTTCTCCTCTTCTCCCTCCCCCTCCTTCTCCTCTCCCTCAATCCATGTGCAGTTCTCAAGAAAGGAAAAGAAAAGGGTTTCTTCCTGCTTTACGTGGTTCTCCAAACTGCCACCTCCTGCAGCAAAAACCATCTGCAGTGATGTAAAGTCTCCTTTTTCCATAAAACCCTCTCGCGGTTCCTTCAACTTCAGAACATGGGCCAGCCCATGGGGGTATTAATCTGTCGGATAAGTAATTGTGGCTTGAAATTCTAAGGCTTTTTTTCTTTTGCCACCAAGTTTATAAGCCTCTGCTTTCTGATAAACCTGGCATCGGGCATTTTCTTCACAACCTTTACAAGCCACACATCCATTAAAATTGTCCATCCCCCATGAGTTTTAACTGGATTAAAGAGACAAACAGTCTGGGATATTACAATATTCATACCACAGCAAGGCAAGGAGTCTTTTAAGCTGCCCGCGGGGACGCCGCGGCACCGCCCTTTTTCCTCCCGTGGCCATCTCGGCTCCGTCTCACATGACGAGGTTTTCTCTTTCTCTCTCTGGCTTTGGAATCACCATGGTGGAAAATGTTACCGTCCCGCTTCGCCGCTGGATGCAGGGCTGTTTCTTCAGTTCTCCGTGCAGTGTGTGCTGGCTGCTGCGAACTGCAGGCTCCGTCAGTGCCCCGCTGTCCCGGGAGGGGAAAAACCCCGTCCCGGAGAGGCCGCGCCGGAGGAGCCTGAGGGCCGCCCCCCCCAGAGCCCCAGCAGAGTCCGGGCTGTGCCTCGGGAAGGGGCAAAGGCAGCGCCGGCAGAGCCGCCCGGCCCGGCACAGCCCGGCCCGGCGGGGCCCCCAGGGGGACCGTGGCGCTCCGGCCACCACCCCTGGGCCGGAATAAAGTCCCCACTCCCACCTTCCGCGGGATTTTTATAGATAACATTGAGAGAAACGCGATTCGACCAGGCGACTGTCTGTCATGTCGGGGCCAACCCGTGACACAAGGAAAGCCCAAATTCAAGCTGTTTAAGAGAAAAGAAAAAGCTGGGGGTTAAGTTATATGAGTTATTGTTAGATGTTCTGTGTTGCAATATAAGTATTTTCCATCAGCTGATTGTAGTCAGCTGAGATGGTTTGCACTGAATCTTTTGTTACACAGGACAAAACGCGTTCAGATGTTGAGGTTGTTGATACTTGACACAATATGCAGGAGATCTTATTAATTTTCATTGCTACTCATGAACTCCATAATGTTTAGAGATATTTAGTCCTCTAACCCTAAACTGCTATGACTGAGAAAAAGGTTACAATGAATCTATTTGGTTGCATAAATTAGATAGTCACATGATTATTCTCCTTGGAAAGTAGAGGGTAAGATTTATGTCCTCCCATAGGAAAGAACATAGGAGGTATGTCTGTCAAGTTCTTTGTTTTCCAGCGCCTATCATGCCATTATCTTCAGTCTCTAAATATTATTTTTAAAGGAGTATTAAAGTTGGAAGGATAGTAAGAAACTAAGGGTTCATAAAGTGTCCTTTCTCCATCTGGTTCTGAAAGAAGAAATTAAATTCTACAGAAATATCTGACATATGCAGTGAATACTCACTTTTTCTAGAGTTACATAATACCAAGTATTGATCTTGTGATTTGCCTGAGGACAATTTGAGATTTTACCCCAATTTACTTTAGAAACTCTATCATTGTGTTCATTCTAGACTCTTAGTGTTTTATCTTTGGATTTTACCCAGAATTTCTTAACATGATTGAGTAAACGCATGGTAGAATCAAAAAATCTGTCTTGCTCTCCTTACCAGAAAGGGTCATCTTTCTTCTGAGAAGTGAGAGAGAGTCCCTTTCCCCCAGCCCCTGGCAATGACATAAGATGATACCAAATAACACAATGTCTTGTGCATGCCCCTCACTGCTGATCTGGGCTGGAACCAGGACAAATATCATAGGTCCATGCTGTGTTTTCCCTCCTTCCATAGCTCTGAGAGTTTTTCCCATTTGAAAATTAGTTCATCACAGTTTTCAGAATTCAATGTGACTGAAGTATAATCAATACATCTTTTTAACCAAGTTACCAAGAAGCAGAAAGTTATACCAAGTGAGCAATCAACTTCATGAAGTAAAACACTCATTTAAATTTTTATATTGTAGGCCAGCAGCTTTTTCGCAGTTACATGCCTCAGTCGACTTAGATGTAAATTGTTATGCTTTAATAACTGGCTTACTGCCATCTATGTTAAGAAATATGCCACCATTATACTTAACATTCATTTCAGGGGAAGTACTTGTGCATACTAGATGCATTATAATAACTCATTCTTAGTAAATCTGAACAGTAATTACACTCTGAATACTTTTGTGGAAACCAAGATGGTGTGATTGAGACTGGGACAACCACCAACAAAAGTTATCAACACCCAGTACAGCCAAGACATAATTCAGTCATTATCAAGGTGTGTATGTATCATATGAGATTAAAAAAAAAATCCGATGCAAGAATAAATGTAAAGTTCATTAATATCTTCTTGCTTCACTATTTACAGGGAATATCTACTAAAGGGACTTTTTTAAGCTGATGTCTCAGTGAATTACTTTTTGCTTGCTAAATTCTTCCACCGTAGAATCAAGGTGCAACAGCATTCACGTCTTAATTCCAATTCACCTATGCACACTACTAATTCCATTTCACCTTCACTGAAAGTGAATATGCAGGGGAATATGTAAGGAAATATTTGTAGGTGTGTGACACTGCAGGGGTTGCTGGCTCAAAACATTTCAGATACATGTGTGTGGGGGAAGGGGAAGGTCGGGATTTGTCCTGCTGAGGTGATGTGTATCCTATCCCCCACAGCCAGTATCCCAGCCTGGCAGTGGCTGCCAGTCCCTGGCACAGCAGAGTCCATGCCCCACACCTGCCCCTGGAGCCTTCAGCCCAGCTCCTGAGCAGCCAGATGACCTGAAGTCCCACCTGGGGGTAGGTCAAGGGGTATTTTGAGGAGAACATGCAACAACCACATGTATTGACTCTACCCTCCCTTGGAATTTCTATCAGCTGAGCAGTGCTGGAACCAGGAATGGTAGCAATATTTTGCTCTTTTCTATATCTTTTCTCTTTTTCTCTTTCCTCTTCTTCTAATTCATCCTTCTTTTAATTTTTGAATAACTTAAAATCAAACAGGCTTAGAGTTTGCTGAGTTGAATGGGCTAAGTTAATGCTTTGAGAAATGTTTTATGTTGATTGAATGCTGCTCTAAACTTTTTGCCACAGTTCTCTAATTTTCTGAAGTTACCAGTAAAATTTTTTGTAGTTTTGACCCCTTGAGAATATCTTGTTGGTGTTTCTGCCATGTGTCTAGCTCTGAGTGCATGAACAATCATAAGTCCTTTTAAGTGAGTAGTTGAGTGACATTTTTGGGCCTAACAGTAGGAAAGAGCTATGTTCAAATGCAGTTCATTCTTATCTGCAACCTGCAAGGAGACTTGCTGCACCAAAGTAAGTGGAAATCTTATTTAAATCATCTACTCCACAATCTCGCTGTACAATCTGTGCCAGTCACTCTCACAGTCAAAATAATACTATTTTCTGATGTTCAGACAGAAAACCCTGTGTCGTGTATTGATCCCTGAAGTGCACCAGTAGTTATTGGTCTTGCACTAGATGATGCCAATGATCATCTGATTCCTCTGGGCACAACTGTTCAGTCCCTTTTTAATCCATTTCACTTCTGCTCTCCCACCCTGTAGTTCAACAGCTTACCTGTGATGAACTTATGGTATATTCCGTTTGCTTAAGTGTTCTTAAATATTTATGTTACCTGGGATTAGTCTGCTGTGAAAACATAGGCAAACAAATAAGCAAGAAAACATTGTGAGAGGCTCATCTGGGGTCTCTGTCCCCTTGCTCAGTTGCTTCATTCAAGCTCAGGCCCTTGCACTCTGTCCTTGTGTGTACCTCTGCCCAGCACCCGCTGTCCCTGATCTGGCCTCACTGACTTGGCTTCCTGGGCTCCTTGGGTCCTGACCTGGTCTCAGACTGGCACTCTCACTATGGACACCATAAATGTCATCTGACTTACTGGTCCCTGACTCTTCTCTTCAAAAACACTTCTCTTTAGCAGCCACTTTCAAGATTTGTAAAGGTATTGTAAACAAAATCATATTCTGCACATGAGAGAGAATTCATGATGCACTGGGATTGTGTCCTTTAATAAATATTGGCTAGATGTTTGAGCATTCAAGTACTGCTTTTACAATTCTTTATGGAAAAAATCCCAGCCAAGTGGCCATTCATGAAAAGGGCCAGCATCTCCAAACATTCAGGTGTCTAGTTGGTCAGGTTTTTGAAAAGTGTAGGTGAAATGATATCAGGCACTGTCCCAGCATATAACCACACAGTACTATGACAAATCTGAAATTCAGATCTTTTATTAAGGTGTCAATTAAAGTATAATGCCTGGTTTGCTTGAGTCAGCAGCAAATATTTTCTGCCTGGCACTAAAGTCATATTGCCCTTCTCAATTGAAAGTTACCCAACAACACTACTTGACAAAAGAGAATCTACCTGGCATGTGATTACAAGGAAGAAGTAGCTGTTGTAAGAGTGAATACTCTTCATAAGGTACTAGAAGGTCATTGTGATTTCCTCCACTTTATTAAGGAAGCAGCAGAAAATGACAAATAGTTTGCTCAAGGTTATCTGGCAGTTGCAGATCTACAAATAAGCTTAAGCTTTCTTAATCTTAGAAAAGGTGAAGAAGACAAGATTGCTTTCCTCATGGAATGTCTTGCACCTTCATTGGAACTATTTCTGAAATAAATGAGAAAAAAAGAGTATTTGTTAGCAATTAGGCAGTAATTTCCCCCTGCCCACATAATATTCTTTTTATTTCTCAGTATTCAGTAATTAATTTTTTTTTTTGGTATTCTCTCTCAGGCAGTGCTTTCTGGAAAAAAAAATTTAATTATGTTTACTATATTTAAAATATTTTTTGATTTGACATGGTAGCTGTAAGAGCAATAGGTTGCACTTGTGACATTTTGATAAAAAAGTCTTCTTCTTTATATAGACAAGTACAGGGAAAGTGCCTGAAAGAGGTTTACTTTTTTATCATTCTTGTATTTAGAAGCTCAAATTATAGTGAGCTATAATTTGACATATACTTCATTTTGATCAGATTTTAATCTGATTTTAATCAGGCTTTTATTACTAGAAACATTTTCTTTATTCATGATAATCTAAAGAAGACTGCTTCAGAAGCTGTAATAATTTTTAATGATCTCCTTTAGTACTTAAAGTATCTGTTTTGAAACTACTGAAGAAAATTTTTCCAGGCTTCATATTTTCATGACATTCCAGTCCAATATCATAAAAGAAGCTGTGAAGAATATAAGATTTGATCATGTGAAGGTGCTTGGAGGCATGGTTTTAAAATCATACTCAGGATTCTTGCAGGAGAATGGTTTATGAACCCGTGGTAGTTTCAAGCAAAATTTGTGCATATGCACTACACCACACAGAAATATAAAACTTGATGTTGTTGGGGCACATAACATGGACATATGAGTTTATTAAATATTCATTAAATATTCTCTATGTGCAGATCCTTGATAAAAAATGCCTGATTCACTGGGCATGCACTGAAGTGTTTCTATCTGCATGGATAGTGTACATATTTGGGATTTTTGCATGGTGAATTTCAGTAGAAAAAAGTGGAGCTAAGTACACTGAGGACTTAAATGACTAACTGAAGAAATCTACTTGCAGTCCTCAAAGCTTTGGGTGGAATTGGCTTCTAACTGCCTTCTCAAAATGTGTGTCAAGTTCCTAACGAGATAGAACTTGCTAGGTTCCTATATGTTGGAATCAGCTCACACAAATTACTTTGGATTTTGAGTTTCTCTGACATCTTTATTCATTTCTCCACATGTATCTCTCCATTCTCTAAGCACAAAATTTGCAATGTCCCACTTTCTTGAGCAGTGTCTGCCCTATCTTCTGGTAGGACACTTCTCAGATCACTGCGCTCTCCAGGCTTCTCTGGTCCTGCAATTTCTGAGATAAATACTACATGAACACTAGTCTTGCTGACCCTTTTTATCAGAGCTCTCAAATGAGAGTATTACTTTTCTTTTTCTCCAAATTACTTTGTGTATCTGTGATAGTCTCTCCAAAACACTGGAAGCAGGATTATCAGTTTACAGGAAAAGTTGGTCAGAGGTAAAATGATGAAATAAGACGCACTGAAAATATTGGAGACAGATGATGATTTTACTGTAAGGGCAAGTGAAGGATAAAAGATGCACTTTGAGTACCAGTAGAGAATTAGGGGAAACTGCATTAGGTTGGTAGTATTAGTCAATATTTCACTGATTTATCTCAATTAAAAATTGAAATTTCCTATGCAGATAACAACAAAACATGTAAGGAAAACCACAAAACTACATACAAGTAACTTTGTAAAATAAACTAATTAAAACTCATTATTTCATTGTGCTTTCAATGACAATGAAGTCCTTTTTTTCCTTTCAAGCAGCTGAACTTCGAGTCCTTGGAGAATTGACTCTGGAGGGGTTCTAATGAGTCCTATGCCATACATCAGTGTTATGATTTAATTGAGCAGTTACTGGGAGATGCACAATAGTAGGCATAAGTTTTGTTTCCGGATTAATGTCCAACTTGTGTACTGTTACTGACAGAAATATGGGCAATTTTTCATGGTGATTAGGCATTGAAACCATTTAACTAGTCATTGAAAGGTGAAACAGAAAGATCTATTTAGCCCTCAAATATTTTCTCAATGGGGAAAAATGAAATAAACAGACATTTTCCCATCAATAGTGCATTTGGAATTGTTCACTCAATATAGACTTTAAAGGGCCCTGAGGAAAATAAGATCACTTGTGATGATCTCTATTTTATAATAAGCCTGACCAAGTCCTAAATGATTCTTCCAGAAGACTTACAGATTATTACTGGTCTCTTCATTAATATAGTTCTTTCAGATGATGACACAGAGACAGTAAAAGCCCGCAACTCCACATCTGTGTGAGACCTGTGATAGTGGGTTGTTTTCATTCACTTCAGTTTTCTGTTTTACCATAGTATACAAGGTATTATGAAAAATAAAACTGGAAAAGTAATACAACAGCAGTGTTCCACTTTTTGTTCTGTTTAAAGCTCTTGCTCACTTTTCATTGAGTTGAGCAGATAAGGAAAAGAAAGGAAAAAGACATTGGTCATGTTAAGGTTTTACAATTACTATCAGTGATACTGTTTTCTTTCTTAGGTTGAAATTAATGTGAAGGAACATGTAAATTTCTCTTGAGCTGAGAAACTAATAGGGAATTCTCTGAGAATTCCACTAAAATAAAGCATAAATATTCACAGAGTGAGAAGTTTTGCATTGCTGATACAGATCATGCCATGGTAAGCATTCATCAGAGCTTTACATTTCCAAGACTACAAACAGTTTTTAAAGATGGGAGATAAAATAGGATTTTGGCTTCCTGGCTTTTCATTTTTATTTTGTTTCCGTTTCAATGATTTATAGCTGTTGTGCCAGTCTATCCACAAAACCAACTTTACTGAATCATACACATAACTGTATGGGTTCACAGAATCAGGCTTACATTAGAAAAATGTTTTTATTTCCAATTTCTTGATTAAGTCATTCATTCAGCCCATACATAAGTGAGTTGACCAAATGCATCTCAAGTATAAGTGGGCATAAATCAAGATAAGTCATTGGAATTGAACCAACTGTCACTAGTGCTGAATTTCTCTCACTCTACCAAGGAGTGGTAAAGGTCGACTCAGTGTAAGTAGTTTACCAGCACTGATCCAGATAAGATAAATAACACATCATTGCAAATAAGAATATGTCCTGGGTGGAGTTCATTTCTTCTCAGTACCTGTTACAATTTCGGATTTGGAATTACAGTGATGTTGATAACACAGAGATGTGCTGAGGGTTTTTTTGAGTTGTGTTTTTCCTAAGTCAAGGACTGTTTCTTTCCTTGTCTCATGCTCTGCCACTAAGGAGGTATGCAAAACAAACTGTTTGGGATCACAGCTGGGACAGGTAATTCAAACTGACCAAAGATGGAACATAGAAACAGAACATCATGCCCAGAATATANGATTGTATTTTACTGTATTCTCAATTATTAAATTGTTCTTATCCCAACATCTAAGTTTGACTTGATTGTCCTCCCCATTCCATGGGGTCAGGGGGGAAAGAGAGGTAGGGTTAACAAGAAGCTGTGTGGTGTTTCATCTCCAGCTGGGCTTAAAATCACATCAGAATACTTTCATAATCATAGGTTAATATCTGAAAATTCATAAGAAAACACACTTTTACCCACAACCATTCGTTTTAGCGGCTAAATTAGTGTTCAATCTTAAGATCATAAAAAAAAAGATGCCTTTACAATTTATTTTTCTATGCTTAAAGACTAGGATTTGCAAAAATAAGTACCCATCAATTACATGTCTTATGTTTTTTCCTAAGGGTATTTAATTTTTCCACTCTATATTCTCCCCTGTGATATACACTGAAAGTAAAAGTGTGTCTGTGCATGCATTATGCAGTATGGGAAAATTTGTCTCAGTATTCAGAGAATTGGGGNAGAAACAGAACATCATGCCCAGAATATAAACTGGGGGAGAGTTACCCAGAAAAAGGGACCAATCTGGGTTCAGGAAGGGGGAATCTGGAATCTGTTAGTGCATGGTGAGCATTGGATTGTGCCTCAATGTGTTTTTTTCCCTTTCTATAATTATNATCACATCAGAATACTTTCATAATCATAGGTTAATATCTGAAAATTCATAAGAAAACACACTTTTACCCACAACCATTCGTTTTAGCGGCTAAATTAGTGTTCAATCTTAAGATCATAAAAAAAAAGATGCCTTTACAATTTATTTTTCTATGCTTAAAGACTAGGATTTGCAAAAATAAGTACCCATCAATTACATGTCTTATGTTTTTTCCTAAGGGTATTTAATTTTTCCACTCTATATTCTCCCCTGTGATATACACTGAAAGTAAAAGTGTGTCTGTGCATGCATTATGCAGTATGGGAAAATTTGTCTCAGTATTCAGAGAATTGGGGGCCACAGTGGAGGAATTTCTTTTTAGAAATGTGTCTGGTTTAGAAGAGTATCTGGATGTATAATTATAGAAATAGGTTAATGAATTATTGGCCTTGAATATGATATTGTGCTAGCTACAGGAAACCAATTCTGATTTAAATGACATCAGAGTAAATTCACCATGATCACATATATTTTTCCTTAAGTTAGGGAAGGGATACTACTCAACTTACAAGAAAAAAAAAGAGACAATTTTTATCCCTACGTATTCAAATTTCAAACCAAGAGAGACATCTTCTGTGCCTTATGATAGGAACAAGTAGTGCAACAGAAACAATCTAAAGGTTCTAGACAGGAAGAGAAATCATTTGTGCATGTTAATGTAAGAAGCATATATCAGCTCACTCTACAGTTTTTCCAGATGTATTAATTTCCCAGATGACATTGTTAGATGCTTTCCATTACTTGAGGGAAGCCAGTAGCTGAAAGATATATTTACAGAATTTGCATTGAAGAAATTTTCTTCCTAATATTGTAAAGTAATTACTTCTTGTTTAAGCAAGTCTTTAGGCAGAAAGCTCTAGAGGTGATGATATGTATAAAGATAACTATTGGTTAGCATGAAATATGCATTCATTCTATTAATGCAAAGTGGTAAGTAAAAGAGAAGTCTATCATAGTAGAGGCAAGGGAAATATTATATAATGCACATGTCTACAGAGACAAAGTAATTGTATTGCATGCATTGAAAGCCTTCCCTGTCAATTAGAGAACTTTTCCATTATAGCATTCTGCTCACAAGAGTAGAAGGGAATAAATTTTATTTAGTACCTAGCAAAAGCCTATACTTGAACTCCAAAAATACTGGACTGGCAAAAAATTTTTGGCCTGGGATTTTGTGCATAGCAGTGATCATCAGGGGCATCCAGGAAGAGGTTGCCACCCCTGCTGTTAGCAACATGCCATCCTTTTTCTGCAAGGGCAGTGACAGAGCAGAAGGGAAAGAGGAACATATGTTAAATCAGCCACAGACAGCTCAAAGATACATGGAGTGAATGAGTTTACAATACAGACGCAGCACAGTGAGGCTGATTTCTTCCCCAGTGGGAAAAGGGGGCCAAGATGTGGGAATGGTCACCTGAGAGGTACAACACGCATTTGTGAGAGGCCCAGGGGTGTCCTGATCTAGTTATTAAAGTTCTTAGAGATGCCTCTGCCTGAATTAAGGTGCAAATGAGACCATATGCCAGTGACAATAGTATGGGGTTTATTTGATTGCAAATATGAGAGAGAGAGAGAAAAAAAAAAATAAAAGGTAAGTGGGGGGAGGGGGGACAGAAACAGAGTGACAGGGGCATAATCAGGAAAATATCACCACTCCATGGATCCCAATGATGTTCCATTGATCCTCTCCAGTTGGTCTTCTTGGTGGTGAAGGTCCCCCCAAAAAGCATAGAATCCCATGGGTTAATATAGCTCAGGCTGGGTAGGAAACCCCAGGCACCTCCCTGGGTGGGGGAGTTTGCCATTGTCCCTTAGAACAGACTCCGAGTTTGTTTTATCACATGCAGTCCTGTGGTGCAGGACTTCAGGAATGACTCTGGGGGGCTCTGCAGGGGGCCTTTCATGGATTAGGGCACCCCCTCAGCTGTCTCCCACGTGAATGTCCTGTGGATGTGGCCTGTGGGGCTGGGGGTTCCATAGCCAATTTGTGTAAGGGAGGATGAGCAGAAGTTACAATGCACTGATACTTCCTCCCTCCACCTCGGTTGGGGGGGAAATCTGGGCAAATCTGCTCCCAGAAAATGGGTCTGTGGGCTATGGCCTCCCTCACTCTGAAACAAGCCAGATGATTGTCATCATGGCTGTTGGGTTTGGCTTTCATTTGTTTCCTTGTTTACTTCTTTTTTCAGGGAATTAAAGAATGGGTTTTCCCTTTATCTGATCTCAGTAGTTTGACTTACAGTCCAAAGTTCCAGTCAAGCATCTTCAGGGAGGCTTCTTTGGTTGTAGCTTCTTTATACAGTTTTTGTTATGATGAGTGAAACTTGATATCAGTGTTTGAGGCATGAACTATTTCAGTCTCTGAGAATGGGAAGTCTCACAAATTCTCCTGCACAAGGTGCCTGGTCCATTGGAGTAGATCTGGCCATGTAGACTCACAGCTGTGCCAGATGGCATGCCAAGACACCACAAGATATATGCTCCTATACAGTTTTTCTTCACAGAACTTTCTGTCTACACTGTTTTCTCACTAGGAGTTTCAGGAGTAGAGAGGTGCAGCCGAAGAGGTGGAAGTGAAGGAATATTGCCATGATATTTCAAAGTTGCCAAGCTTTTTGCTTTTAATATGCCTTCAAGAGTAAAACAGAATGTCATAGTGTCCCCTGAGTCCTCAGTAAAAAAGAATACAATCACTTGCATCACTAAATATTTAGTGGCATCAACTCATTTATTATGATTATCCTAGCACTGGAGACCTGTGTGTAACAGCCACTTACAACTCAGATGTCTGGTGGTGCTGATTTCCATGGTCCTTATATGAATCTTGAAATAAGATAATAGGATAATCACTAAAATATTAAAAAATTACTGTTTCTTTTACTTTAATTCTCAGATCAATCCATTCTTCAGTTCCAAGGGACCTGAACAAATAACATATATCAAAGAACAGTTGCAGGTGTTTATGTTGATCAGGTATATATATTATTTTTGAGGTGGGTCTGTTATATTTATATTGAGAGAAGCCTATTCTCTCTTTTAGTTCTTCCTAATCACCTATTTTATTTTAATCTGTTAATGTGAATTTCAAACAACTATTAGTAAGTTCACTTCCTCTACAAGCAATCATCATCACAATTCCTCATCTCAGCTACACACTTCTGGCTTTTACTGATATGGCATGTATAAAATACAAGTCTACTCTCCTAAGTTTTTAGTACTTCCTAGTTCTCTTTTCAGGATTTGGTGGCAAAATAATACAGTCAGTGTTTTAAAATCAAGTAAATGCTCCAAGAACAAGCTGGGAGACAGGCTTGTTAACAATTGTTGGTCGTCTTTGGAATGAACTGGAATGGTTCAGTGCATCCTCTTCTATAAGCCATCCCTAGCTGGGTAGAGTAGAAAGATTTGCTATGGAGATATAAGATTGAGATTGTAGACTTAAAGGCACTAAGAAAGCAATATTAGAGGAAGAGAAAACTGAGAGCAGATTTGAACAGAAATGTTTTGGGCATTTGTGGACTTTTTTTCCTGGTAATATCCGAGCACAGGAAGAGAATAAGAATAGATTCTTACTACCACAGGAGGTGTATTTTCAAAGCATGTTAGGAAAATTCTCTTCCATGACAGATATGACGTGGAAGTATTATATTTTCTTACATAATAGTTTATCAGTGTAAAATAAAGATAGATTTGGGAAAGAGAAAAGCAAGCAGAAGATTCTCTGCATTAAGAACCTCTTTGCTGTCCCCTGAATCAACAACTGCAAGGCAAACATATGCTATTCTATCCTGTAAAAGACTGCAGTCTAAGTCTTCTATTCAAAACATGGTAGTGTAGTTACACTGCAAAGTTGGTCCAGACTGAGTACAGCACTCCAGCAGAGGTTTAGCTTGAAGTATATTCATCAAAGATGCACCTCCTGTCCTGTGGCTTCTGTATGCTCATTTATGTAACCCATTATGGTGCTTTCTTTTTTCACAGGATTGTTGGCTCAGCTTGTGATCCATTAGAAGCCTGCCTGTTTTCTGTAAAATTGCTTTGCAGACAACTCTTCCCAATCACTAGTCTCGTAGTCAATTATTGCTTTCCACTTTTTGCAGTTGTACATATTACTGTTATGTATCTTTTACTTCTGCTCCAAAAAGAACATTTTAGTCTTAAAACTCTAAGCTTGCTTCCTTTTTTTTTTTTTTTTTTTTGACAGTATGAACTAGATTAGCTCACAAGCTTATGTAATGAGTATAGCCTCTAGATTATACTTGTTATAACCCAGACCACTGGCAAATTTTCTAGATTGTATGGGTTCTGGATGAATCCTCATGGGACTAGGCAATGGAAATATGTAAAAATTCAAGCAGAATTATTTTGTAGACAAGTATGTGACACAAACTCATGCCTACAGGTCCGGAGTATTGGTTGGGGGTATTTTTTCAGCAGGATTACTGAATTCTATATTTTGCATAATTTTAAAATATTTTTTAACAGAATACCTTTACTGATATTAGCTCAATCTGTGAATTACTTTATCCTTTTATGCATGTATCTTCTGGTTGAAAAAGTATGGGATGGGGCATTGCTAAACATGGCGCAAGTGTATAAAAATGAAACAATGAACAATGTGCACAAATGGGGAAAAAACCCAAAACCCACCAGTAGGAAGGACATGGAGTTCAGTTTCATACAGAGAAAACATGAAAATTCCATGCAGTATAACAGCCACCTATCTTGTTTCATTATTCTCTGTTGAAAATTTCAAACCTATTAAAATAATATGCTTCATTATATTAGTTTGATATTACATGTACTTGACTTTATTTATTCAGATAACTTTCAAGTGTCTGCCATGAAGAAGACCATGCAATTTTAATAGTCAAGTGAAAATACGTAGTCAAGTTTCTACGTCCTAGAACCTTATGTACACAAACTCACATAAAGCAAGCAGATGATCAGTTGTATCACACTGTTAGTGTTGGAGGGACTAGGACAAACCATGGAAGCACAAAAGTTAGCAACAAAAACTACCATGTAAAAATCTGAGTCAAGAAAAGTTTTCATGAACAGCAGAAAAATATTCAAGCCTGCCTTGTCAATAAACATAACAGTTTACATGGGAATTTTCTTCCCATTTACAGGAGGAGCATAATAATGGTAGTAGTAATAACAACCCCAATAACAATAATAATAATCCTCACAACTAATATTATTCAACACATCATAAAGGATGAGAACTGCATTCCACATCTAACAGTCCTCCACTCTTTTCCTAAGATCAAAGTAATTGTTTTTGAGAATGTGGGTCATGTTTAATATGCTCTTGGAACTCCACCAAAATATTATAGTGCGGTTAATAACTTGTTCTGATACTCTAGAAAAGGCATTGTAACCAGATATTACACCACAGAATAATCTTGTGGTATCATTAACTCTCTTGCACAAATTTGGAAATTTGTCAGGTAGATAAAGTTTTTGGCTGAGTTCTACTTGAAAATCACTCACAGACCTCTAAATATCACCCTTATCTCCTCTCAGTCTTCTGTTCAGATCACTGATCCTAAAAATAAACTGTTTATTTTCACTTTAAAAGTTCTAGAAATAAATATACTATACACTTTACCCTTGATTTATACACTGGTCAATGAGAGAGTTAATTGGGATGTTACCAGTTGCAGCATCCTGTCTTTAATTGTTAAATGGAATATTCCTTTAAAATATTTTTGAAAAGTGGAAAAGTGACTTGGGTTAATCAGGTCAAATTCTGCTTTTTCTGATACCTGATTAAAGCAGAGTAACTCCCTTCACATCAATTTTAGTCAGATTTCTGGAGATAACAAAAAGGAATTAAGCTTATTTTATATCATTTTGATATCTGTATGTTCTGCACATTTGGATAGCCATTTAGTTCTGCTCACAGTGGGAGTAAAATATTTACAATAATATTTAGTAGTGATTGTAGAAAGATTATAGTATGTTTCAGTGTGTGATCAAGACCACTCCTTTATTAATTCAGAAAGGCCTAGCTAGAGACAAAAATGAAATTCCACCCACTCCAAAAGAAATATACAGAAATGAAAAATCTGTTTCTGACCAAAGTTTAAAATAAGTTTTTTTTCCATTGAAAACATTTATTTTTTATTGTGATATTAAGACCTTGAATCAAAATAGTACTTATTTCATTAGGTAAGAAATGTACTTTTACTCCTTTTTAATAAGTAAATAAATAAACATAAATCACTTCATGTTGAAGCTAGCAGTGCTTAATTTCTTTTCCAGTGCTGAGTGACAAATTTCATTTTTATCATAGAATCAAAGGTGACTTGTTTCTTTTTTCCTCTTGACAGGAAAGGAATTGTCTGCATTATGATTATCAGTTGGGTGCTGACAAGTGAAAGAAGTTGACAACTTTCAGTAATTCACTTAAACAAAACCAAAACTGACCTTCAAAGATGAAGATACAAAAATAGAAACTTGAATATATCTTTTTACTTTACAATTATAACTACATTTTTTTCTTCCTAACACCTGTATGAAATATGACTAAATAAAGGCTGTAAAAGTACTTAAAAACACAGATATGTCTTAGGAAACCATTTCTTTGTGACATGAATGAAGACCTAATGCCTTTTCTTTCGGAACTTAAAGTTTATCTTTTAATGGGGGTGGAGTTGTAGTTGTTCTGAGATTTCTCAACCCTACAAAAAGAGTTGACTCTTCCTCGTTAGGCACAATAAGTTAAACAAGATTTTTTTGAGTACTTGTTGTGAAGAATTGTGCCATTGGATTCCTGTATGGCAGAAATTCCTAACAGAAATTTGAGAGATAAAGGAATACAAATCCAGTAGTGTCAAAGAAATAGACAGATTACTTACGGGATTACTTATGCAATGACTTTCAAGCTGCAGAAATTATTCTGGTAAAAAGAAATTGATAAATAAATTCAGTCTTAAGAGCAGAGGAATTATTTATTTCTCAAGTTGCAGACCTAGTGAAAAGGATTGTCTTTTTTCAGATATACTAGGTTTAATAGAAAACTAAGCTAAAGCACTTGTCTCACAGCTGTCACATTTTTCAGTGATAACCAATAGGCTTGAACTCTTCATTGTTGTCTGCCTCATTGAAAAGACCAAATAAGATGTTCTCAAAGCAAATTGAATACTTCATTGGTAGGTGATTAAACTGACCTGACTACAACAATGAACAATTTACCTAATAACTAAATAAAATACTAAGGCATGGGCTGCTTGCCACTATTTCTAATTGTTTCAATATGTACTTGGAGAAAACACAAAATTTTGTGTACCTGGTTTCCAAGAAGATAATGGAACTACAAATTATGTGTGTTGACTGATTTTAATTTAACCTAATCATAAGTAGTATGTCATATGACCCTTAATGAAATAAGGTAAGGTAAACTGATTTACAGTCAATACGTATCAATTACACTGCCTTTATAAAACGTGGCATTCTCTGAGTATGTTCCATTCTTGTACATCTTTTCCAACATTAAAATATCACCTCTTATTAATTTAAGTATTATTATTGTCAGGTTTCTACCTGCAAAAGCTTTGGATGAGTAATGGAGTAATGGAACTTGCACGAGTTCCTTTACTTCAGACATTGTAGTTTGGTAGTTTAGAAGAGTTTTTAGAGTTAAATAGTATGCTTTGAAAAAACCTCAAAAAGTTTCAGTGAACTCCAAGAAGCAACTGTCCATTAATTTAAGACAGACTCAACCTCTTTTGTCAAAGACCAAGGTTCCAGGAATACTGACAGCTTCCTACCCTTTCCTCTTCCTTTCTGCATATCTCCTACAACAGCTGTCTAGGCATGCTAGTTCCCAGAACCACCAACCCCTCCTCTCTCTCCCAAAACTTTCTTGCCAAGGTAGTGATGGATACAGTGGTCTTCATCTTCATTAGACATAATTTGTCCAGAGGAATTTCCAGGGCAGTCTGGATACTGACAGTGAGATTGATGTCTACAAAATTGGTCTTGATTCTTAGAGAGCTAAAACATGCTAATACTGCTTTGTGGATGTAAGACTGGATTTATAAAACTGGATTTTATCCAGACAATCCAAAGCATGAGGAGGGAGAGCCAATTTGTCTGCAAGAATCTGCCCAGACCTGGTCACAGAACGCAGAAGTGAAAACACCACCATTATCACTGAGCCCTAAGGTACCCTTCAGTCATCATGGACAGACGAAACCACCATAGGATAACAAAGCCTCCTAAAATACTTTTCTGTTGAATCTTCCAAGCTAATGGGAAAGAGATTTGGAAAACATTTTGCATCCCTTCTTTATTTAAATCATTGAAGGAATGTTTTGCCTTCATGTAGGCAATAAACATATTTTTTACACTTACATCTATTTCTGGAACTCTGTTGGGTTGATTTAAGTTCAAGGTAAAATATCAAGAAATTTGGAGGATGAACAAGTTACCATTTTAGAATATTTGCTAAACTATAATTACGAGCAAAATTGAATTCTTATATTTTCTAGGCTATCTGATTTACTTGGAGATGTGTGAAACAGTAACATTTAACATATGGGAATATGCTGAAAACATAGGAAGCTTACTAAAGGGAAAAGAAGGAGCAAAGGGATACAAAACAGCAATTGACCCAGTTAGTGCACCGGATCAGGTCCAGTGCTACTAACTACATCTCATAACAGTTTCATCTGTGCACTCTTTAATACTGCTGAGACAGAAATAAAGGAAGGGAGAGAAATAATTTTCTCCAGTATAATACTGGTTTTATTGGAGTTTGTGGTAAGAATCAGTTCTATAGGAAACAAAGAATCACCTCCAAATAGACACGTGTTTCACATCTTAGTAACAAAAAGAAACATGTTATTTAAAACATGATGTGAGAAGGAGGTGATTGTCATATTTTGCCACATAATGCAAATTATGTTTCCATGAAACTTGGAGTTACAGTGAATTATTCTTCCTGTGCAAAACAGGTTTTATTTTGTTTTTCTTCATGTCAGTTACATACCCTAGAAAGCATAGGACAGGATCCTAAGTTTATAGAAAATGTGCCAGCAAACATCTGTGTTACCTTGTGACATTGATAACTAACAGGCCTAGATGTATGGAACCATATATATCAGATTACAAACACCAGAGTATTTCTCATTACCTACAGAAAACTGTCACACAAAGGATTTCTTTGCTGCAACCTTTTTCCTAGATAGTATGAAAGCAAAAAAAATAAAAAATAAAAAAAAAAAAATACTTGTTATTCATACTGTGGGTGGATATGCCTTGAAGTAGCTGCAGCCCATGGAAGACCAAGAAATTTTCTTTCCGAACCTGGTGGGGAGGGGCTGCTGAAACCTGCCTTCTGTCAGAGGACATTTCCTCCTAATTTGTCTCAACCCAGGACACTAAGTTATAAATCAGATTTGAAAGGTGAGAAAAAACACTATGATAATTTACTGAAATAAGATTAAAAAAAAAAAAAAAATCCATTTTGAAATATGATTTAAAACATGCTAATTTTATTTTGAATAATAATAATGATAACAAAAGTGTAACTTTTTTTATTTACAATGGAGATATCATTTTCCCTAAATCACCATTATAATCCTGAATTGCTCTTGCTGACAATGAAATTATGGTTTTTCAATGAGTTATTTTAAAAGAAACCTTTTTTTAATAAGGCTCTATCTTTTTGGAACAAAGATTAGGCAAACAATGTACTTACACTATGTGATTTTCCAACCACATCTTCACGTAATAGCAAACATTTGAAGGGGTGCATGGAAGAGAAACCCAGAAATAATGCAAAAATACTGATCTAGAGTTCCCTGATATGTAAACATTAATGACAAAGAATCAGTTTATATTCCTCATAGTGGCACTCTTTTATACAGCAGGTCCCACATTTTTATTTTTATTAATGACAATATTCACAAAACAAGACCTTATCTTGATTGCAAGCTCTTGTGAAAAGTGATATTGCTACAATACCTCACTCTGGAAACCCCTAATCGTCAGAAGAAATTAATTCCTGAATTGTATTGTGGGCTGCCAGAGTAAAATGAGGAAGTGTTGTGGTTTAACCCCAGCTGGCAACTAGGCCCAGCACAGCCACTCGATCACTCACTCACTGTGGGCTGGAAGAGGGAGCATGAACAATAAAAGTGAGAAAACTTGTAGATTGAGATAGTCAATTCAATAGGTGAAGCAAAACACATGAAAACAAGCAAAGCAAAACAAGGAATTTCTTCACCACTTTCCATGGGCAGACAGGCGCCCAGCGATCCCCAGAAGAGGAGGGCTCCATCACACGTAACAGTGACTCAGGAACACCAATGCCATGAGCCTGAACGTGCTAAGCACGGTGCCACATGCTCTAGAATATCCCTAGAGTCACTTGGGATCAGCTGTCCTGGCTGTGTTCCTTCTCAAATTCTTGTGCACTGCAAACTGACTTACCTGGTTGTGTGGGCTGAGGAGAAGAAAAGGCTTTTAATTTGTGCAAGCACTGCTCACCAGTAACTAAAACATGTCTGTGTGATCTGCACTGCTGCCAGGGTAAACCCACAGTTTATCCACATACTTGTTACTGTGAAGAAAATTTACTCTACCCCAACCAAAAGTAACACTGGAAGCCACTTAGTAGATGAGATGAAAATTGTTAGAGACATAAGAGGCAGAAGAGCTCCACAACTAGGAAAAAAAAAAAAAAAAAAGCTAAATTCTTGTCTAAGAGAAAGTATTATCTAGGGATCAAAACAATTCTATCAGGAGGGATTTTTCACAGTTTTTCTTCTGTCTATTTTGTGTTTCTGCTTTTCATTAAACTGAAATTAGGTCATCTACTCCTCTCCTGAAATCTGGTTAAATATGAAAGAGCTACAGCGATTTCCTTCACATGATCAGTGATTAAAAGATCTGTTAATTAACTGATACAAATTAGTCCAGAAAAATATGCAAAAACAGTAATATTGAAGGAAAAGACAGATCAAAACTTCATAGCTATTTATAAAGTTATTGGAAATTTATAAATAAATTAATATTTTCTGAATTGTTTATATTGTTCTGAGTCTTCAGAGCTCCAGCTACACTATAAGTTAAATATTTTACACAGATATAGATCTCAGATTGGTTCTCAGACTGAATCTCAATGTTAAACCAGAAGTAAATGACTTTTATAAGCTTTCAGCTACGGTGAAATGTTGTTCTCAAACCATCTGCTCAATGTAAATATAATATACTAATATTTAAATTACTTAACATTTAATTCAATACATTGTAATGTGAAAAATTCAGGATCATGGAGACACAGAATCTACTGTAGTCAGTGATGCTCAAACCATGAGTACCTATCAAATTGCTGAAAAATTCAGGCAGTACAATGAACTAGTTAGTAGTTCTCTTTTTGGAAAGCACCCTGTGTTGTCTGACACAATCAGATATAGATGATACTGGCACATATGAATATACAAGGCATCTCACTGAATTGAACTAAGGCTACTGTGATCATTTTAAATAAAAAATAAAACAATTTTACACTATAATAAATGGCTTTCCAGTAAGCTGGTTGTGAGATAAAAATGAATTCTGTATCTGACTTTTCTAAAATATTTGCTGAATATGTATGGGAATATTCAAAAGAGTGAAAGATAACATTTTCCTGTGTGTACACCACTTGAATGACCATAGGCTCATTCTCTGCTCCGATAGTTGCAGTGCAATTAATATTGAAGTTTGAAAAAGTATATTAAAGAATTTAATCAAGTATTTGATTAAAATGATGCATATGTCATTGATTAACCAAAATCAGAATAAAAATAAAGTGCATGATTAATGGTGAATCTGAGAGCTAGTTAATTAATTCAGTTCTCTGGATCATTTATATTCTTTCAAGTACACTATTCTAAAAAGATATGAAAAGCAGCAAATAGTATTCCATCACACTTGACCACTCTTAGAGTTGAAACAAAAAATATGTATCAGAAGTGTAGGAAAGCTTATTAGTAGTTTGGTTTTGTTCATTTTCTCCAGTGTCATATGTGAAGATGAAAACAAATTCTACAAGGAAGCAAAATTAAAAAGCTTCAAATTATTGCATCACTAAATGGGATAAAAAATCTTATCCAACACCAATTTGATGTGAATAAGCTGACACTTCTTTACTGGGGGTGCCAGGAAGATGGGGGATAGCTCTTCCAAAACATGTCCCACTCAGCCACTCAAACACAACCTATCCCTTTTATATATTTTTTCTGTTAAATGATCATTTCAGGAGTTCTTTAGCATACTATGCATATTATGCCCACTCTTACATTTAACCTTTACATTGAATGGTTCCAATAGTTAATAACTTTGTCAATATTCTTATCCTAAAACAATCATTGGCTGTTTCTACTAAGGTCTACTGATTTGAATACTTGATATTAAAATCAAGATGGGAAAAGTAGTGGGTTTCCAAGCAGCATAACTGGTGAGAATGACAATCTCCATAGTTTCTTGACATACATGTCCAGTAAATTCTTGGTGAGGTTTCCATGGTTACACATTCCAAACACAGCATTCCTGATATTTCTATACCTTATACTTCACAATTTTCTACTTATAATAATAGCTAACCTTTTTATATTATTTAATTGTTTATTTGATCAAAATATTCATAACAATTGTATCAATGCAGGTTTTATATATTTTCTCCTGCTGATTAAAAAAAAATCTTTATAATACAAATGACAAAGCAAAAGGACAGACTAGGCACACAATGCTAGAATTTTGAAGGCTTGCTATAAATGGTGGATCAAGAAAGCTATATTTAAAAATATATTTGTTGAAATTGTTTAACAGCTTTCAGGTTGATTTCCTTATTTATAACTAAAGCATCTTTGTTTTTCAGCCTGAGCTGGTGTTGGAGCTCAGTAACTCCACACACCATACTACATCTCCTGTCCTGAGTGACCACCATTACAGATGGAGACCAAAATCCTGGACTAAAGGAGCTCAATGGACATTTGCAAATATTTTACAGACATTTCATGGGGGTGTTCTGTAGACTGAAAGAATCATATCTGTGTACAACATCAAAGGATGAGAAAGACAGTGGTGGCTAATGAGGATGTACTGGATAGTGTGGAATCTGAGCATGACATAACGGCATGGAATAAGGGGTTATTTGGCTGGGGTAAATAATTTTCTTTATAGTAGTGAGTAGTTGTGGTTTAAGAATAGTATTCCCCAGTTCAGTGCTCCCACTGAGGGTCTCCCAAACCAGACCCTGATCTGATCAGTAACTCCCCATCTTCTTCCTTTCCTGCTCTGAGGATGGAGTTGAGAACTGGATGCACAAAAGGTGCAAATCATGGGTTAAGATAAGAGCAATTCACTGAAAACAGCAAGAAAACAAACAGTAAAAACAGCAATGCTAATAACAAAAGTGTACAAAGAGTGGGTGATTTACACGCAAAAACTGATGCTGCACAACTGCAGCCAGTGGTGGCAGCTCATCACAAATGCTTGATCCACCAGGCTTGCTCCATGCCCTTTTTTTCCACAGCAAGAGTCACCTTCCCCCACCCTGGCAATGGTGGTGTTGAATAACAAAATGTCTGGGCCACGCCCCCTGCTGCTGATTTGGGAGGAACCAGAACAGGGGTATAGAGCTACATTTTGAGTTTTTGCTGATAGCACAGAGAAGCTGTTGATAATGCTGAGCAGTGCTTGCACAGTCAAGGCCTTTTCTGCTCCTTGTGCTGCCCTGACAATGAGCAGGCTGAGGGTGCACAAAAGGTGGGGAGGAGCCACAGATGGGACAGCTGACCTCAAGTGACCAAAGTTATATTGCATACCAGATGATGTCAGGCTCAGCATATTATCTAGGGGGAAAGTTGGTTGGGGGGTAGCTAGGCATTGGATGATTGGTGGTGAGTAACTGTTTCTCATTTGTTATCATTTGTCTTTATTGGGTTTTTTTTCTCTCTCCTCTTTTTTTCCGTCTCCTTTTTCATTACATTATTATTATTGTTGTTACGATTATTACTGTTAATTTTTAAACTCCTCTTACCTCAACCCATTTTTTTCTCACTTTTACTCTTCAATTTCTGGAGGAAGTGAGTAAGCAGTAGTTTAGTGCTTAGTTGTCAGCAGGGGTTAAACCACAACAGGGCATTATGTCATATTGCTAAATAAAAACAAGCAGAGACCACTGTCTGACCCTGAGGCCAGCTGGCACAGGCTCACTGAAGGCTCACACAGCACAGTATTTGGCCCAAGGCTTCTTCAGGTCCCATATGGCATCTCTACAGTCAAAACAAGTAAATCTAATTCTAACTGTGTGTATGTGTGTGTTTGTGTATAAAGGAAGGGATTCATTTCAAACTAAGATAAGAAATTGCAGAGATGTGTTATAGTTCATTATGAGAATGTTTTCACAATTAGAAACTGAAAGTTTTTGTGATGAGCCCTGGTGAATGGGATAGAATCATGTAATGTATCTGAAGTTGCAAAGTCAACTGAGCTAATGTTGGAGGATCTTGTAGGGCAGAGAAACACAGACAACAGAGGTGGTGCATTGTTATCCATACCATCTATGGCAAATGATCCTTAACATACATTAATGCCTAAATCATACCCAGACAGTGTCTTGGAAAGCAAATGGGAATGGCTCAAATATGTCAGGGAGCATGCAAGCACTAAAGCCAGTATGGATGATCAGCAATCAAATGCTGACTTTGCCTCCTGGTTCTGTCTTACTTCACAGATGTACAGAGGTGAGCTATCTGTCTCCATTGGCAGTAGGGGAAGGTTTGGGTGAATAGGTAAGCTTTCCAAGGGGTGTCCTTATTTTTGATTATATGGTTCAGTCCCTAATGAAACTGAAGATCCAGGAAGTGAGACATTAAAACAAGTGAGAAACAGTAAACTTATGAGTTAATTTCCTTGGCACTCTTTGATCTTATCTTAGTTGGGTTGGATTTTTTTTTTGATGTTGTTGTTTTTCTTGATATATTGAGTCATATATTGTTCATGTTATACCAGATGGCCTGGTAGCATAAGTAACAAAGGGAAAAGGAGGACTATTTCGATGTTCAAAAATACTTTGGTGTATCCTGGCACTTTGGATTTCTGACTTTGTTTTTTCTGTGGTGCATGTATGAGCTGATTAGATCTCTTTGCAATATCCATATATGTAATTTATGATTATTTCATTTTGCAGTAAGTCTCATAGCATTCATTGTATCAAAGTTTATTGAGTGTTTTGCTATCAGTGTAGAATTTCATAAGTCTTACAGTCTGAAGTTTATCTAAGCTAAGAAGAAATCACATGAGTTAAGAAATGTATACATATTTCCTAAAAAGTAAAGAAAAAAATCACATCAGCAACATCTCCTGCCTTACAGTCCTCAGGCAAATGCCTAAGGTTAGCTGAATCAAGGGCTTTGTGCCTGGAATTAGTGCTAAATACCATTGGGATCCTATATGTGGACTAAACATGTTATGCTACTGGGTCAGACCTCAGGTACAAAGGCTTCAACCAGGAACTTTGTTGGACAAGTATGATTAATAAGATGGGAGAGTTTCTTTCTAACCACACTGTAGCTTAGTAAACAGGGCTTTTTGTTGATATGAATCAAAAGCCAGTTACAGACTTCCATGCCCAGGGCTCAGGACTCACCTTGACCAGAGCTGGGCTGGGCTGGTTTCAGCTCCTCTCTTGGGGCCAAGTGCCTGTTGCCTCCCCTGCCTGAGCCTGAGTTGTGCCAGTGCCTCCATGGGACAAGTCTGGCAAACCCAGGGAGTCACTGACCAACAAACAAGAGCCTCTGAGGGGGCTGAGCCTGGGGAGTCTGCAGGGCCATGCTCACACCCAGGGGGAGCAGTCAGAAGGCAGAAGTCCAGGGCAAGGAAACAAAAATAAGACCAAGATGAACATCATATCTCTCCTACTCAGGGCCTCAGGATACTGAAGGGCTTGCTGTGCTACCCCTTACAGAACAGTGACATTAGAGGGGCACTGTGAGTGTAAAACAGCATCAAAGGAAGGGGCAGATACTAGTAAGATTTCTGTGTAACAAGTTACAGTATATCAGTGAATGTTTTCTATGTTAATTTGTACTCAGAATCCTAGTGTTTCTTTAAGTGAACAAATGGTGGGTATTTGTTGTATTTTAGTTAGATTATACACACACATACACACAAAATAAATTGTTGAGTCCACATGTGGCTTCTCTTCTTTTTTTCCATGGTGGAATATTGCTGGTTAGAAGTTAACTCAGACTTGAATACAAAAGAGTTTTACAACCCCACTGTGAGTACTGCATTCAGCTCCGGGGTCCCTGACACAAGACAAACATGGACCTGTTGGACCAAAGCCAAAGTAGAGTCAGGAAGTTGGGTGGAGGGATGGAGCCCTCTCCTGTGAGGAAAGGGTAAGAGAGATGAGAAGGTTTTGGCATGACCTATTTGCAGCCTTCCAGTACCAAGAAGTAGCCTACAAGAAAGATAGAGAGAGGAGGAATGTAATGATAAGACAAGGGGGAATGGCTTCAAACTGAAAGAGATTAGGTTTAGATTATATACTAGGAAGAAACTCTTTACTGTGAGGGTGGTGAGGCACTGGGACAGGTTTCCCAGAGAGGTTGTGGATGCCCCATCCATGGAAGTGTTCAAGGCAAGGGGACTTTGAGCAAGCTGGTGTTCCTGCCCATGACAGGGACATGGGAACTAGATAATCTTTACAGTCCCTTCTGACCCATGCAATTGTATGTATTCATTCCATGATAATCCATGTTGTTGAATAATCTAAGTCATGTAATAATATTTTTTGAACATGGATGAATTTAATTAATTTTGGAAACCATATCTACCAAGTATTTAATATTCTAATAAGGTTTTTTGTTGGTTTGCAACATTTTAAAAAATTAGTAAAATGCATGCGTATGTAGGAAGGAACTATTGATGTATTTTCTTTGTCCTGACTTGGTCTTACTGTAGATAGGGCACAATTCACAAAATACTGATGTATTTCCAATAAAGTCAATTTATTCTCCCTTTCAAGAGGATTCAGCACAAAGCAACACTTAATACTTGTCTGTAAAATGGGTTAATAAACCTAGCCTTACTTTTAAGTCAACAAAGCTATCTGGGCTTGATGGTTTCAGAGCAGAGGTTAATAAACACATGATTAGTCTGTTTCTGAAATATTTAATGCGTAACTTTGGAAAGAACAACATCTTGAATCACTGTGTGTATTTGCTTCTAAAGGCTTTTGAAGGAACAATCATAACCCCTAAGGATTTTAGACCATGACAAATTTCTTGATAACTCTTTGCACAAAAAAGGCTTAGGATTTGCAAGCACATAAAGTGCTCTTTGGGCTTGCTAACTCTGATCAAACAGACTTCATTTCTAGAGAGTGCTTGGTATAATATTCTTTATAATTAAAATACATTTCATTCCTAGTGTAAACTCTGTTATTGGCCTTCAGAAACCAGAAGACAGTAGGACAGTGTTAATGAAGCTAATTAGTCAAGGCACTGGTTAAAATTTAAAAGGGTATTTTCATCTAGCAATATCTGGATATGCCATTAGGCATTGCTTTTAGGTTTGTGGGTTTGGGTTCTTTTAGTTTGCATATCAAGTATCCTTTTGCAAAATTTGCTGTCATCTTAGAAACAAAATTTTTTTGATTAATAAACAGAGAAGGTTTTTTCTTTCTTTTTGAAAGGAGATTACTTATAAAAAGAAAAGTAAGATGTGTCTTTCTAGTTCAATCTGCTAGTATTTATAACATTGTTACAGATATCAGAATGCTGTAGTCATTTAATTCATTGACTCTATGACTCACTGGTCTTCAGCTAAGACCAGGATTTAAGCTATTATAAAGAGAATCTCTTACTTAGAACCTTTTATTTTCCTCTAGTTTTAGTTTCCTATTGGTTAAGACTTTGTGAGCTACATAACTTCTGGATGAAATGAGCTGTCACCAGTCATGGACTCAGCTGATTTAAATGGTCCAGGTTGCAATTGCGGATCCTGGACTACTTCGTTTTTTTTCCTATGACTGTTTCATAAATTAAAATGCACAGTGTGACCATAAATTAAGGGTTGTTTGCAAATATTAAAACCTGAAGCTACATCTATAATAAACTTAAAATATGGAAAAAGCATCAATAATGCTATTTGTATCTTATGTGATAACTGACACATTCACAACTTCAGAATTAAAAATAAATAAATATGTAAACAGACCAAACAGTCTGAATACAGCAGTCTCAGACATACAGTAAAAAGAGAAAAAAAAAGTCAGACTTTTCTTACTTTTCATGTAGTCTTTGAGTGGAAAAAAATTATATGTTTACCACCAGCTTAAAGTATTCCTGTTTTTCTTTGCCTTTTCCATAGTTTTACTGTATGCATTTGGAAAGTTGTCAAAAAACGAAAAGCTCCTATATAAAGGAGGCTGTGTGTATATATTTAGCTGCTGCCTCATGGAGGTGAGCTTGCTGGGCATGAACAGTGTCTGAACAGAAGTTATCTAGGCACACTGAGAATAGCACTATAACAAAAAATATGTCTGTCAGCAGGCATTTGCAACAAATATTTCCTGGGAGGAAAAAGGCTCCACCCAAGACTCCACATCAAACTACCCCCCAAAGAAACCACCTTAGAGATTTAAAATTTTATTTGTTACATGTTTCAAAGCCACTTCTTGTGAATGAAGTGCAGATATAACCTCAGTGGCAAAGAAAGTGTTGATGGTTAATTATGGAATTGCCCCCTAAGTGGAATTCAGAGCCATGTTGTTAAGATACTTATTCTTCCAGACACGTTTATGAAGATGGTTAATTGTCTTAAAGTTAGATAAAACCTCCCAAGGGAATAGAATTTTCCCTTGAGTAGTCAAGACCTGTTGACAATATAAATGAAAAATCCTAACCAGGTACTGTAGCTGCAGGGGTAGATGGGTGCATTTATTCACTGATGATCCATTCTAGACTATTTTTATTCAAATATTCATTTTAACTACTGAGAGGGCAGTGTTTCCTCTTGTCCTGTCACTTCTTACTTGGAAGAAGAGACAGCCCCCCACCTGGACCCAACCTCCTTTCAGGTAGTTATAGAGAGCAAGAAAGTCTCCCCTGAGCCTCTTCTATCAAGGCTGAACAACCCAACACTGGAGAAGGGGAAGAGTGTGAGGAATAAACTCATGAGGAAGAAGGACTGTCAGAGACAATGTGGTGACTCTACCCAATCCCACTTCCCTGCCCCCATGTATTGTTGAGGAGGAGGTACAGAATTCATGAGTAAGATTAAGCCTGGGAAGAAGGGAGCTGTGGGGAAAGGTGTCCTAAGAGTTAGTTTTTATCTCACATTACCTCACCCTGATTTGATTGGTAACAAAATAACTTTTCCCCAAATTTAGTCAGTTTTGCCTGCGCTGGTGATTAGTGAATTATGGCTCACTCTTCTTATCTGACCAATGAGTTTTCCATCTATTTTTTTTCCTCCCCTCTCTCTCCAGTTAAAGAGCACAAGTGATAGAGAAGCTTTGGTGGGCATCCAGCATCCTGCACTGTATTGGCTTTGAAAACAAACCAGTGGGAGATCACAAGTCAGGACTGAAATTAATAGAAAAAATTAGAAATAAGCTAAATAATATAAGGAAAAAGCACTGACAAAGTCAGATACAACCTAATACCCTATTAGGGTGGTCACAGCAGTCCAAATGAAGTGATCCAGTTGAAGTGATGGTCCAATGGAAGGTCTGGTCTCCAGCTGAAGGTCCGTGGTGGCTCTTGTCCTCTGGTCACCCAGTAGACAGGGCTGAGGCCAGGCAGTTCTAAGGGCAGCTTATATCCAGGTGGGAATGCCCAGCTCCCCCCTCCTGGGTGGAGCATCTCACAATAGGATGAGATAAGTCCATGAGTCATGTGGTGGTTTCTTGATGGCCCATTGTCTGTTATCAGGGGTGGGTCGTTAGCAGGTGATAACAGCTAATGGCCCACAGCTGGTGGTAATAGAATACAGAAATACATCTATTGTAACCCACGACATGCACCCACCCCAATATGAAGGCCCTTCAGTAGATCCTGTTGATCCTGCAAAGCTGTATGAATATTTAACACGAGTTTCAGTAAGATTATGCATATCTATATAATTATATACGTGTAAGTACTTCAAGCTTGGAAAAATACAGGCCAGATCCAAGTACTCAGGACTACACTAGTGGGGACAACTGGAAACTCCATTAGTTTTATAAATAAAAATAAAGACTCAAGAAATTAACATAACCATATAACAATTCAGGGCTTGAATGAGCACAAGGACTTGAAGGAAGATTTTATGAAACATTGCCAAGTGTGATGTTAGAGGATGATTTTAACTATATAAATTAAAAAAAAAAAAAAGGTATTCATAAAGAAATAATAATTTCAAAACTTTTACTTTACTCCGTTATTGAAAGAAAGACAGAACAGTTACATGGACTGAATGATGGGGGAGGAGTATATGAAATGTGTCACAGAAAGAACAGACATACTTCTGAATGACAAATAGAGGTGAGTTATGAGCTGAATGTTATAAAATATTAAAAAGACTATGATTTTTTCAGAAAAGTACTGATGCTTTATAGAGATAATCCACTTGAGGTTATGACTGATTTTAGGAGTACAGATATATGTTGAAATAGAAATAGTATAAAATGAAAATATGAAACATAGATATACTAAAATTTAGAGTTTTAGAAGGGAGAGGAGACAGTGAAGCAATGTGTCCTCAAAATCAGAAAAAGTGACGTAAGTAGAGGTTGTTATTTTTGTATTCAATGCAGTATGTAAAACAAAAATAGTGCAACTGCTAAATTGCACTGTGGTCACGGCATTTGTGTTTGGCCAAATCTTTTTCAGTCAGGAATAAGTACTAGAATGAGTGTTTAATTTCAAGCAGGCCATAACTGATTATTTACAATTAAATGTAATGGTATTGTGCGAGTAATCAATTAAGAATAAATGTTTAGTGTTTGAAAAAGTTTACAGTGGATCGTTTTGTGTAATAACCTAATGTCATATAATTATCAAGTTAACTGAAATAAACACTCTAGAATTACTAGGTAAATCTTTCTTTAAGAGCTATTAAATGATAAAAGAAAAATGTGAATTGCAGACCTTAAGAATGCTAAAAAGACAAAAAGGATATTAAAAATGCAAGAAAAGATGAAATAGAAATCTGAGAAAAATGATGGGAACTGTAAAACAGATAAAGGGGATATTAGAAAGGAAAGAGATAATTGAAATAGATATGTGTATTAAGAGATGCTAACCGTATTTCTAAAAAGATTTTGAACACTGCAAAAAAAAATGATCAGTGAAGGATGAAGTTGAAAATTTCAAGATCAAATAAGATACAGAGTAAAAGAGAATAGGAAGAGAGATAAACCATTAAATTGACTTTTCTTCCATGAACTGCACAGTATTTATGAGAGAATAAGAAATCATGTCATCTCTTATTAGCTGGGTGTCCAGAATCCTGAAGGCTTTCAGAAAGGGTGAAGAAATATCTTATTTGGACAATTTCAAATAATCTTGAGGGGCAAAATAAAACCTTTATCTGACACTTACAAAAATGACACAAGACTTAAATATATATATACACACACCATCCTTTTAGTTATAAAGTAGAATTTTCAAGATGACACCTTACAAGTAAAGGACCATGATATATTCATGACTGATCTTAAAATACGAGGCTGAATAGTTTTTTTCTCCTAATTTAAATAAAATAATAATAAAAAAACCTAAACCAAACAAAACAAACAAAAAAAAAACCCAAATAAAAACAAACAACTAAAAAAAAAAAGGAGGGACAATATAATATCCTAATAATTTATTAATTATTATGGTCCATATCCTGTAAAAAATATTTATTTTCATCCTAATTACCTCTAAAAATTCTTCTTATTAGGCAGTTTATAAATGCTAGGGGAATTCATTCAAAGTTTCTATGTTACAGCTTTCAAAGTCTGGACCATAAGTACCTATGCAAAAATACACAGAGCTTTGAACATTTCAATTTCAGGACAGACTTTCTGTACTGTACGCAGAGAATGCAAAAAATTGCAATCTCCTTGTCTTGCACTTTGAGTAAGTAGTCATCTATAGCCACATGAAATAAAAGGTACCTAAAATGGATAATGGAGGAAGAAACAAACCAAAAATATGTCAGAGGTGCCTAATAATTCCTGTTTACTTGTTTAATCAAAATTCTCAACCTGAAATTTTATGATTTAAGTTGTTTCCTTCATTTCCTTCACTCAAGAAAACTACAGTAAGTGTTTTCTTTCAGAAAATACCTCATAAAAAAGAAGATTTCACCCTCTTCATCTTTTATGCAGCTATTTGGTAGGTGATACTAATTCACATTTCCTTTCTACCTTCCAATTCAATGTATTAAAACACAGAATACACTCTTTAAACTGGGTTATTTTTTGTGCTTTTTTTCTGAGGATGTTGTACGAGGGATAAAACAAAAAAACTTAACTCTTTAGCTTCATAATCCTGTGGTATCCATTTAACCTATGAAGTAGTGAAATGCAAGTTCTGATTCCAAGTCTTGGTGCTATACATAATATTTTTAATAACAACCCCAGCCCCCATCCAACACAACACTCCTCATACCCATAATCTATAAAGCAAGGACTAGAGATTTTTTTGCTCAGCCAGCACACACACTCTAACTGTAAATCTTAGAGTCTCATCTAGGTTCTTTCTGACTCACAAATTTTAAGTTTCACCTAGTTTCAACACAATGTGTTTAATGTCCCATCTCCTTTGGGACTTTAATCCATAATAGTTAGGATAGATTATTTCTAGAAGGTTTGGAAGAGCATTTGCTCAGAGAAAGAAGTGAACACCTGTCATGAATGCATTAACTCAGCTCTCACTCTGTACTACTCTATCTGGAAAAAGTAGTAGAATATATTTTGCTAGGGGCATGATTTGTTAGGCTGAAACCAAATTTAACTCTGCTTATCTGTTTTAATAAATCCTTATTTTACAGAATCAGATAATGCTTAAGCACAAACAACAATTTATTTCCTCAAAAGTAATATTAACATAAAATACCCCAATTGTCATGTAACTGGAAAATTTTAGTATCAAAAACTGAAGTAAATTGTTCTGGTTTCAGCTAGAATAAAGTTATTTTTTTCTTAATATCTGGTACAGTTCTATGTTTTGTATTTATTATGAGACTAATGTGATAACACATTGGTGTTTTGGCTGTTTCTGAGTGGTGCTGACCCTGAGTCAAGGGCTTTTCAGTGTCCCATGCACTGCCAGTGAGGACCTGCACAAGAAGCTGGGAGGGAGCACAGCTGGGACAGCTGACTTGAACTGGCCAGAGGGACACTGCACAGCACAGAACACCATGGCCAGTGTATAAACTGGGGGAAGCTGGCTGTGAGGAGCTGATCATTACTAAGGCATGGAATGGGTATCAGTCAGTGGATGGTGAGGAATTGTATTATTTGTTGCTTGTTTCTTTTGGGTTTTATTTCTCCCTCTCCCTCCCTTTGTTGTCTCCTTAATAATAATAGCAATACAATTCTTAAACTTTTGTTATCTCAGTGCATGGGGTTTACCTATTTTGATTTTGCTCCTCATCCCTCTCTGCTGGGAGAAAGAGTGAGTAAGCATCTCCGTGGCGGGTAGTTGTTGTCTGGGGGTAAACTCCAACAACATACATAACTTCAGACTTTACACAGTGAGATGTCAAGAAAGAAAATTCATCTGAGCATTACCTGTAAAATCTAAACTTCAGAAAGTTCATTTTCTATAAAATCAGCTTTTAGAATAAAATCATATTTTGCAATGGGACAAATCACAAAAAAAAAAAAATAGTTGCACTATTTCATTCAGCTAAAATTTACCCTGTTTCTGCACATAATTACATAGTTCTCACTGGACATGCCTGAAAGATGAACAAGAAATTTTCTGTTGTCCTCCTGTCCATTTGTGCTTACCTTATATTTCTTCATTTACATTAATTCCCAATGTATGAATCTGGAAATCTGGCTCTGCAAACACAATTATTGTGTGAAGCAAAATGTAAAACATTTTTGTGTTAAATAGAATCACATGGATACAAAAATCAGAGTAAATTACACAATAAAGTATGATACAAAATGTGAAGTACATTTATTTACTTAAATACCAGTCTTTAAATTCAATCAAATCTATATTTTAGGAGTACATTTCCATACGATTACCCTCAGCCCAAAATTGCACATAATATATCCCCCCTTATTATATTAATTTATAATATCAATTTAAAAAGCATTATACAGACTTTGAAAGTGTAGATGATTTTGTACTTAAAATACTGCTTTGGAAAGAAAAAAGGAAGCAGGTGATGATAATTTCTGTATGCTCAAAAAATTATCTGAGGATTTGTAACATGGCACAAAAGGCTCAGTATGATTTTTTGATAGATCAGTATATTCTTACTGCAATTTTCTGTGTGTTCACATTCATGGAAAGGATTTTTGTTTTCATCTATATCTGGTTTTAGATTCCATTTTGAAGTGAAATTGAGAGCCGAGTTTGCCTTTCACTTCTTTCTGAACCTTAGAGCACACTGTTTGCAGAAAGCATGGGATTTAAATAGTTTCACTGTTTGTTTGTTTTTTTCTCTCACGAGTGCAAGATTGCCTTAATGCTATTCCTTCTTGTCCATATCTTGATCAGTTGTGACAGCCAAGTTCTAGCAGACAGCCATCCATCTGGAATTCAGTGTTGCAAAAGTAAATAACACTATTCAGAATCTCTTCTCATCTCTTGCTTTGAGTACTAATATGCACTTGTAAAAGGCACACAAAAATTAGAATCACCTGCAGGTCTCTGTAAACACATCACTGCATGCCTGTATCACTCTGAGTTTGTTTAGGCACTCTTATCTGTATCAAAAACACTCTCCAAAGGTGGGGAGAAGAAGTGGGGTGGGGAGAGAGGGAGAGAGAGACATACTTGCTACACTATGCTTGCTACTCTCCGTTAGATGCCTGAGGAGTCTTTGCTTTTGAAAGAGCTCCTTTGAATCATGTGGGTCCATTTACTACAACAGAAGCAAAATAAAATTCTTCCATTGAGGTAGCCAGTCCAATGTTAGTGTCTAATTTATGCTACTGATGTGTGTTGCTGTTTCCCAAATGCTTTTCAATGCATTATTTTAAATAGATGTATTTTAAGAAAGATCTTGCTCAGTGAAGTTCTTGGCAAAGCTCCCATAGGCCTCAAGGCTACTTCTGAATGCCTTTCAAGTAGCAGAATAAGGGAACCAGGCCAGAGAACAGCTTCAAGCCTCTCCTTGAACATTACCATATTTTCCAAAAGGAAATGCTGCATCTTGACTGGATGTATCCACCAGTATAATAAATGTGGTCATATTTTCTCAAAAAATCTTTCTCTCCTTATGTCAGACTTAGGCCATAATAGAATGCAAATCCCTAAATATCATAGAACTATTGCTAATAAAACACCTCAGATCTTGAATTGACTTTATCCTGCAGGTTATGAGGACTCATCTGGACTCATAGATAGAACTACAAGCTCAATTTTTCCTTGCTAATGCCTAAACTGCCTGAGTTAGACAACAATGTTTTCAGGAATGGTCTGACAAACTGAGGGGTCAAACCCCCCAAAATACAGCAGATTTTTAATTAAGAAAGACTGATGGGCCATTTCCAGACTTTATCTGGGCTGCAGTGAGGAGAAAGAAATCTCTGATAACAAAAATAAACTCAAGCTGCCCAAGGAAGAATAAATCCCACCACAAGCAGCATTCTCTTATTTGAAGAATCAAGGATGATGAGAAGTCTGCTTCTTGAAAATGATATATCATTAGGACCCAAAATTTGTGTTCAATAACTTTAATTCTCTTAAAGATTATGTATTTCTGTATTAATCAGGTAGTCAGGATTGCTTAGATATCAACTTATAATAATTCCTTTATTTTTTATTTAACTACTTTCTTATTTTTTCCCAAGATTTTGAAAACACTAAGAGCATTACTATAGTTTCACATTTTACATATGTACCTAATGGCAAAGTCTGACTTACTTGTCTCATAGTAAAACCTTATTTTGGTTTAAAAAAGACCTGTTGCTCCAAAATAAATCACTGATGAGTTAGCAAAAATATTGGTGTTGAGAAATAGTGTCAAATGTTAATGATTGTTTATGACTGAACTAATATTTTTCCCAGCCCCTCTGTTGTGTGCTCTTGTAACACACAAGAGATCAGCTTAAACCTTGTCCTTTAACGATCTCCTCAGATCTAATATCAGACATTTAGGAATGTTTGCAAAATAATATATGTGTAGTTTAACAATCCAAGTTTGTGTACATGCCAAAAGTATTCAACGCAAATGTAGCAGACAGAATCTTGCATTTTGGGAATTTTTCAAAGTTTTACAACAGGGCTAGAATGATCTTATACTGCATGTGAGAAGAACCTTGAAAAGCATCATTTGTAGGGGAAGGGTACAGAAAAGCAAGGTAATCCAGCATCTAAAACACAACCTTTGGCCAAAAATTAATAATTACGGTTTAAGTATAGGTATTTAGGAATAATTAGAATAGCTAAAATACTTCGCTCTTCTGTGGTTACATTTGTCTCCTAAAGAAAAAATCATCATAATGCATTTCAGAGGGTTAAAATTTGCTTTCAAATGTTACATAAATAACTGCAAATTTAATTTTCAAATTATAATTTTCAATTTGAAAGATCTGAAGTCTTCTATATCAACCCAATGACATTTCTAAATTCAACATATTGTGTTTAATTTTTTAAATTTTAATATCAGTTAAGGAAGTTAAATATATTCTTGCTACAAGGCAGATAAAAAACCACTCTAAATGATGCAAAACATTTATTTTGGTGATTATTATGCCCATAATGCAGTTCTTTTGATGTTTTAAAGTTATTCCCTCTTTAATGTGAAAAAAAACCCCCACCCTTATTCTTTCCATGTCTCCTCTTTAAAATCAAATAATTTGAAAAATGATAATTCTCAATAATCAATAGCAAATACAGATTCATACTAATGGGCAGAGTTTGGGATCTATTAGAAAAAAATGTAACTATACCAGTCTAGAAATAGTGTAGAAACACCACAGCAAGGGATGATTTAACAAAAACACTGTATCTAAGAAGTAGTCTCACAAAGCTGGTGGTACTTACCATAACTAAAACTGGAGAAAACCACTCAGCATGTAGAGGCAAGAGATATTTGGAAGTTGACTGGATATTTTTGCTGAATCATGGCAATGCTAAAAGCAGGGTAATCGTTTCACATGACACCTGACTCCATGAGGTCCAGGCTTTCTTCTTCATGACCTGCTTTCAGAGATATTTAATTTATTAAAGCTTTGAAATTGTTCTTCTTTTAGAAGGATGAGGGATCGGTTTGCAGCCTGTGGAAATTAGCACAAGCAATTGCAAACCATACAGATATGTAGATCTGTTCATAGTATTTCCCTCTCACCAATCTTAACTCTTTTTTTTTTTTTTCACTATAAAATTAGTTATGACAGAAAATTGGATTTATTTGTCCATAGGTGTTTTCTTCACTCAGAATGTTCCTTATTTGATCCTCTTATTAGTCTTATTTGACCATCTCCAGTTTCTTTACTGTGGAGGTTAGGACCCTTGCAGAGTCATACCACAAAGCAGAGTCAGCAAAGCTGAGTTTCAGCAACTCACATCCTTTCAAGTCTTAATATATAACTCTTTATTTGTATCAATCTATTGTTATGCACTCCCTTGGTATGTTTTATACCCCCTGTTTGCCTTGTCTGTTTTATTTAAGTCTGTAAAGCAGCTTGTAGGAAAGAATCCTTTTCTGATGTAAATCCACTTAGATTCCAAAGGAGCTACCTCAAATTACATCAGCCTCCACTGTAGCTCATTATGGTCCTTTGATATCTACTTTGCTTTATTTATACAGGAGAATAAGATGTGATTTACATCAACTATTAAATTTTAGACTGAAATGTCTAGCTTTATATTTTCTATTTAAGCATTTGTCTTTAACTCCATTTGCAGCTGTCAAGGCTTTTATATACCATGGTAGCGATTCTTAAAAAAGTGTTCCAGGTACAGAAAGAGGCAACTGAAACTATCATACGAGTTAGAGACTTCTCACTTTCTCCAGCCATCTAACTTTTCCATCACCAGCCCTAATATTAACAGATTCAATTGTCTCTGTCACACCAAGGACAGGTAGAGAAACGACACAGAGTCCAGGCTCAGGGATAAATGGAAGCAATTTAATAATTTTTCCTGAGGCTTTTATATATTAGTTCTCAAAAGTGTGTTAAATGGCATAAGGTAATTGATCCTTTGGCCATCCACCCCTTGAGGGGATTGGCCAAGTTCTAATACACCCATTTCTAAATATTTTTCTAGTTAGAACCATAACAATACTGCAAAAACAAGCTGCAGGTGCAAGAAGTTTGCAAAACTGTAACATTGTTTTAAATAATTTGCATGGGAAAGACAGAGCTCTCACAAAATGCTGCAGAGGGCTGAAGAAATTCCCTGCTGAAGCTTTTTTAGTATCCATATTCAATTTTTCTCCATTACTATCTTATAGTAGCCCTACTGTACACCTTGTGTTCCTATAGTATGGCCTGATAGGGGTCATGACCATACATTTTTTCTTCCCTGTCATTTTCATTATCCTAAATATTTGCTTATGTGATTTATCAGGTGCATTTATGGTATTAATGATGAAAGCATGTTATTTTTTTCTGTTTTTAATCATGATATCTTGCTGCTGTATAAAATTAATCCCTCTACCAGAAGTTCATAATTATATGTCTTTCCTTGTGAGTTGCTTAAAGAAAATTTTGCTGCACGAAGACGTGTAACGTAATTATTTTAGGTGTAGTTCAAGTATTTCAAGTTAATAAGAACATTAATAAACTGAAAAGCATAGTAATTATTTTTAGTCTCTGTACAGACTTTTGAGTGACAACAAGAAAGGGTCATGTTTTTGCCTCAATCAGTCAGAGCTACATAAAATTTTAATCTTAGAAATTAAATTCAATTTTTTTAGCTGCAACAGAAAAAATTGTTCTGCAAAAGTGGGAAGCACTTGGAACACATTTCATTTTCCATCACCTATTTTTCCTGCCACTGTGTAGCTTTTGTTGTTGTTGTAAGTTAAATCAGTTCTAATTTCATTGCTGCATTGTTGCACCCCAATACGCTTCGGACAGTCACTTCAAAGATACAGGAGTAACATAACCTGATTTATGATAAACAACACACGTGTACCCTTAGGTACTCATTATAACTTCTAAAAGCACTAACAGACGACTAGGGATGCTCTTTGTGGAACAACACCAATATTCCCCTTCTTAGCCATTGGTAACAGCATAAAGATTGTAAATATTTTAAAAGGTGTTCTACCTCTGCAAGATGTGGGTGACATACTTTTTATATGCTCAAACCTACCCCATCATCATACAGTTGAACCTGATGGTCTTAGAGATATTTGCCAACATAAATGACTCTATGATTCTATGATCACCACACACAGGGAAGAGACTAGTGTGTTAAAATAGAAAAAGCAGAAAATAATAACTCAGATAAAGATGACTAGTGAAATGTCCATCTGGATTTATGCCTTCAGTAAATCATAATCAGAATCAGAATAAACCAGAATCAGAATATTTCTTGAAAAGGTCTGTTAAATCATAACTAGAATATTGATTTTTGAATTGATTCTAAGTAGCAATTTAATAAACATGTAGATGTTGTTGGTCACTTATCTATGTTTAATTTCTTAATTCTGTTCTTGAGCTGATAAAAAATGACCCTATATTTTGTGTACCTGTTTCTAATGAATATTTCCGTTTCAAAAAGGTACATAACTTTACTGGTATTTTGAACCAGATTGAAAACAAAGCTCATAGATCTATAATAATATATTTCGGCAGACTTTCACTTTTCACTATAGAAAAAGAAAATGATAGAAAAAAAATGGTATAATGCTCTGAGTGATATTGAATGGTGACTACGCAAATTTCTTATAGTTTTTCAGTTACTCTCTTTTATGAAAATGACCATACTGAACTCTCTTTACCTTTGTGATTCAGTTGCAGAAACTTTCACACTTGAGCTACTTTTTCAGAAGTTTCAAGTACAGTGATTGTTTATGAAAAGTGTACTGTGAAAATCAATTTTCCCCTCCAAATATTTCAAAGGAAGCATCTGTCCTTTGCGAACATGTTTTTTGTAAGTGTTCATTGGAAACCAGACGAAGTTCAGTCATATCACAGTTGTCATCTACAGATACAATTATACAGCTGTACTTAATGCTTCAGTGGACAACCGCAAATTACAGTTTAATTTTCCACAGAAATCTAAATTTGTTCTTGGACTGAGTATTTTCTATCACAATAGATAATCAGACTGAGGAGAAATCCAATTTTAGCTCAATCAACAATACTTTGAAGAAGGTTGAGTAAAATAACTTGCACAGGTTTTAGTATGCAATCAAACATGTGACTAGTCTGTTCATTAATTCATTGCTGGAAGCATATTCTGGCATGAGACTGAAACACTATGAATGATCCTTGGAGTACTGTTTTACTGTTTTGGGACATAATATTCTCCTGGGGATTTTTGTTTGTTTGTTTTGTTTCCATTTTTTTTTTTCCTTTTTAGCAAAGAATATGGCAGAGTTTTTACTGTTTAATCTGGAAACTTCTAGTTCTAACTCTGAGCCCCAAGACCAAAGTGGCATTCATAGTAGCCTGAAATAGATATGACATTTATTTTGCTAGATTGCAGATGAAAATAATATAAATTACAGTTCAAAATTATTTAATTGTCTATTTTCTTCTGCTGATAAAGGCTTGGTTTCTGTATCCCTGCATACTTATTTTAGTTGGTTTTAAACTGATGGGAATCACTAGACTTCAAAAATCTTCACATACACAGCTTGTTGTATATAGGTATACCGGCCCTATCCAATGGTATTCATCTTTTGTTTTGTCTCAGTAGTTACCTCTTATTAATCTCAGAGACTCTGAGTGCTATATCTCTTTTATCCATGCTTCTGAACAGTAAAAAACAGTTGTAGTGCACTGACACAAAATACTCATTCTGAAGCACATATGTGTTTCAGTTACCTTCATATATATTTTTGATAACATTCAGTACCAGAAACTTTAGAAGTTGTAGTAGGGTGATTGCATTGTACCATGAGGCAGAGTGGTTTGACTGATAGGGACCATATGTCTGAACCTGGCCAGCATGGAAACTTAGAAGTGAGCTGCTCTATTTCCTCTCAAGCTCCTGACCCACAGACATAAATTAAATACTACCATGGATCCCAAATGGTGTAAGCTTGCTGCAGATTTCTTTTCTATTGCCTGAAAAACTTATTTAATGATAAGGTCATTACAGTTCCTTCTCTCCAACCCCATGACCTTTCTGTGAAAAGAAAACAAGCTCTTTCTAGAGCCAGCATCCTCAGCTAGACTTTGGTATACCCTTCAAGGTTACCTGAGATCCCTTTCCTACCTAAGTTTGAGTACAGAATTATTCTTCCTGTAGATTTCAGATTTTATTTTCTTTATGCTAGGCTTTCATGAAATCAGAAATTTGGCTATACTTTCCAAGAGGAAAACCACAACTTGGCAGCCATAAATATATAGCTCTGTCATAGAGTCTTGTTCTCTTGTTTCCCTTCTAAGGATTCCTTCTTTTTATCATTCTCTCACAAGTGTAAGTTCCAGGTATTCTTACCCAATCCAAAGCTGTATGCTTAAAAAAGATGAGTGCAGGCTATAGCATAAAGCAGAGAGGCATCACTTGAGGAGAGGTTGATGAAATCATCAGTGGTGATTGTTATTCTCTTCAGGGGAATGTGGAGTGCTACTTCCTTTGCTTTCCTATAGATATCAGGTGTGATCTACATGCTTCTCTCAATGTATTATGGCTTAAGTATAAAAATTGGAAAAAAGCTAAGTACAGACAAATATAGCACAAGGGAGACAGAAAAATATTTCTGTGTATGTCTCTGGGGATATTTGAATGTGATAATGTCATAGCTTGACCTTGGCTAGTGACTAAGCATCAACACAGTTGCTCACTAACTCTTCCCCTCCCCCACAATGGGATGGGGCAGACAATAAAAACAAATTTGAGAAAACTTTTGGGTTGAGATAAGGACAGTTTAATAAGTGAAGCACAGTTTTATGTGCAAGGAAAGCAAAGCAAAACAAGGAACTTATGGACTGTTTCTCATCTACGGGCAGATGTTCAGCTACTTCCTCTAAAGTAGATCCTCATCACAGGCAGCAGTGACTGGCAAACAACATAAGCACCTACGTTTCTCTCTTCCAGCTCCTTTCTTTTCCTTAAGTTTCTTTTGCTGAGCATGATACCATATGACCTTGCTTTGATTCAGGTCAGCTGTCCCACTGTACCCCTTCCATTTTCGTGCTTACCCCCATGATAATTTTTTTGGGTTGTGAGGGCGGGGCCAGAGTGAGAAAAAGAGGTGGCCTTGGTACTGTGTAAGCACTGATCAGCAATAGGCAAAACACAGGTGTGTTACCAGCATTGCTAGCCACAAAGGCAAGCAGAGCACCATACAGGCAGCTGTGATGAGAGATAATTTCATCCCAGCCAAACCCAGCACAGGCAGGGACTCAAATGTGTCCATTCTGGCAAAGCTGTTTCATGGAAGGTGTAGGTTAAGAAAACTACTGTGTGTATACATTGGGTAATGCCTTTTCTGATAAGGAAGAAGGGCTTTGGTACTCAGTGTAAAGAATGTTTTCTACTCATTGTCAGATGGCAAACAGTGGGAGGGAATGAATATTTTTTTATCAGAAAATGTTTTCAGTGAGAGGTACAGAGCAATGTGGCATGTGACAGTAAGCATAGACAGGCTTCTGGTGTCATCAAAACAGAAGCAAAAGTCTGCCCTTCACAAAAAGGCTGGAGACAGTAAGGAAAACTGCAGTGAATTTCTTGAAGAAGGAAAAGAGGGAGAGGAAGGTATTAAAAAAAGGAGATGGATATCTCCACATCAAGAGAATGGTTCATAAGCATTGAACTTTGTGGTATTTTTACTCCTATAAAGTCCAAATGTGTTTTATTTTACTCAGAAAGAAGACTAAGGCTGCATTCAAGTCTTTCCTGCAAAAATGTTGGAATGGCTTCCTGTATACTCCTGCTCAGTTTTCAGTATGTGCATAGCGGTTCAGATTATATTCTCATTTTGGAATCTGCTTGATATCACAGGTATCTCTTTTAGAAAATGAAACATTTAATGGAATTTAAGAAGGTGATTGAGACAGAGCTTAGAACAGTTGCTTTCCTACATTGATCACCAAAACAGCTATGTGAAAAATGACAGTGGAGACAATGGTCATTGCTGAGAATGAAGATTCCTGCTTTCTGGACATAAAAGTGATTTTGCACTTAAATAAGACGTCCATTTGCATCAGGAACAGCCAAATGTTCAGGCACGAACAATACTATCAAAGTAGATGATTATGGTGTGTCTGAAATTTCTGAACTGATGGGCAAAGGTCCTAGAATATCTTGCAATAATGGTAACTACTGGCCTTATTTAGGGCAGGGGTATGCCTGCCTTCAATGATCTGCGAGGATCTGCTGGGGATGTACTCTTTGGGGATATATCCATCACTGATGGTCACAGTGAAGTGGGACTATGGGAGGTTCCCCCTGGGATATTGCTGCTGCCCACTCGGGCTCCACCTCTGAAGAGGAGGATTCCTCCCCGGAGGAGAACTTGAGGTCTGGAACCAGGGTATAAGATCCACCCCTTGTTCTAGAAAAAAGGTGTGCCCAGGGCTCTGATCCTTCCCACCTCTCTGGAAAGTTCTGTTACGTTCAATGTATTATTGGTTGTTGTTTGCTGTACCCCCCCTCAATAATTTTAATTGGGCCCTGTACCCCTGTACCGCCCCCCTTATCCCCTGTCCCATTGGCTGTACCCCTTGGCTCCTCCCTGTTTCTGCCCCCCTTAAAACCCATTGCACAGGCTGCTCAGTTCGGAGTTCTCCCTCCAACCCTCTCCTGCCTGGATACCTTTGCCCTACCCCCGTCAGGGGATCATGGGGGAGACCCCCTCCTGCAACCCTTTGCCTCCTGGATTTTATTTACAGCAGTGCCTCGTGTTTCCCTTGCTGTGGGCAGCCCCACCTCTGCGTGACCCACCCGCACCCAGCCTCGGAGAGACCCGCGGCGACTCTCGGGCTCCAAGGAGCTGGTGCCGCAGCCAAGGGTGACCTGGTGGCCAGGCATTTTTAAACACAACATGGGACATTCTGTTTTATCAGAATTCAACAAATACAGGTATGTCATGGATAGTAATTTCTGATAAGTAGACAAGATGATGGTAATAACACCTTGCAAGAGGACAGCCTTAAGGGCAGATCAACAAGTAACTGATGAACAGATTCATCAGGCAAACCGGAAGCTTTCTGGGACCTGGAATGATCAAGACAGAAACTCAGGACTGACATGCCCACAACTAATAATTTGTTCCTTGCAGATATCTATGAAGGCTCTTCCATAACCAGAGGTGGGTGATCCATGCTAGCTGATGGTAGAGTGAGAGGTGGTCCTGATAAAATTACATACTCTGTTTTATCCTGCCTGAGGCTGGTAGCTACTCTTACTCAGATATGCTCTTGAAAAGCTTGTGCAGTTCTGTGACCAGTGTAACCTAATGATAAATTATCCAGCACCTCACCTATGCTGGAGATAACTTTCCTACTGTTTAAGAGCTCTCTGGAGCTTGCAGCCTATGACAGCATATAACAGAAAATAGAAGCAGAGAAATCATTGCTGAGGATCAAAGGAAGGAAGTTATTTCAGATATTGGTGAAAGCAGGTCAGAAATTCTTCATAGATTTATTGGGTTTTGATGCATTTATATTTCCTTTGAGGCAGGTGAGGCCTAGGAAGGACTTAGAAACTGTAAAAGTTTAAAGTCTTCTGGGACAGATGGCATGGATTATGTTGCATGGCTAAGAGAGAGGATCTCTGAAATACCTCAGAGGATGGCAGATGTTATGTTAAGGCTACTAGGTATGAAATGTTTATATCATCTTTACACATTCTAATTCCTTTTAATGTGACCCTTAGTTTTTGAATTATATATATATATATTATATGTGCGTGTGTGTGTTGTACTTTTTGTGAGCTACTTCTAGAAAAAGGCAGTGGTCTGTAAAGCAGAATTACCTCAGGGTGTCTAATGATGCAGGTCTCTGCAGGAAATCTTTGTCATCTTACTGCTTGCAAACTTATGTCTAGTTTGCTAGGAGTTATCCAAATATTTTTGATTGTGGCTGTGTAAGAATGTTCTGTGAATACTTTCCTCCAGCATACATTAGAATAAAATATTTTATGTGCTGTTGAGAGTTTTTACTCTTATTTCTCTATATTTCAATAGTTCTACTTAGCAATATATTAACGTGCAAATTACTTCTGTTCCAAAATCGTGAATAAATGGACTTCATGAAAGCAGATACAGAAACTATCAGTATGTATTGCCTGTAAGTAAACTATTGCTCCCAATTGAAAATGTTATCCTTTCATTTAATACTTTACCTTGTTCCTTTGGGGGATAGAGGGCAAGCATGCAGACAATAAGTGATAATTAAACCTATCTCTTTCTTCTAATTTCTTCAAATAGTCACAATATTAGAAAAGCTTATTTTGTGACAAAGGCTAGGCTGAAAACAAGAGTTTAGGGTGAAAACAGGAATTTGTTTTGGAATCTCTGTTCTGGGAGTTCTGTAGTGACAGTATCTATTGCATTTGCTGTAGTCATTGACTTTGTAATCAACTCTTAAAAGCATTCAGCCCTGTTCTGTGTTCATGGCAAACTGGAGCATATGCCTACTACTATGTAAATCTTTTGACAGAAACTTAATTTCAGAGAAGTCACTCATAGTATTTAATATACCACATTTCCTTCATTATAATTCCAAGAACATATTAGGATAAGCGCTTGAGCAATTAGTATCAATTTCTCTGTGTTTATGCCTGCGAGTAATTTGTATATTTAAATTCATATGTTAAGTTAAAAAAGATTTATGCTGGCCATCACAGAAAAAGAAAATACATTTGATTTCTATAATACAATAATTTATTCTTTTATTTTTCTTGGAGAGAGGGACATTATAAAGATTTTTCAAGAGAAAATGCTCATCTGATTTTTTTAATGACAAAAAAAAATTTCTAGAGAATAATCGTAGTTACTCAATTATAACTAATAGTACTATAGTTATGTGAATCACTAATTCATTAATTATAGCTGATGATTTACAGAAAGAAGACTTTCAAATGTTTGTTATTAACTCCTTCTTTACCTCTTTATGACATGAATCTTGCTATTCATAGTCTTGTGCTAGCACTCTTGTAATTGAAAAGTTACCTGACATCATTTGAAGTGAGATACCACACCATTAAAGTCTTACAGCCAGAGCCTTTTCAATTCTAATAGAAAAGTCTTTAGGAATCTTGGATCACTCTTTGAGACACTTAAAAAGAAGGCCTTGAAAGCACCAATGTTTACTCTGCTTTTGCTGACTCTAAACCAAGAGGACAAGAGCCATAAAACAATGGAAGGATTGGGTATGTGCAGGAAGAAGAAGCTCCCATAAGTGTGCAAAAGAACTCAGTATCTCCTGAAATGCTGGTTCAAGGTGGTGGTGACTGAGACGCTGCATGTCCTTGTGTATCCTCTCCAATACTGAAGGAGACAGATGTCTCAGCGCTTGCCAGTACAGCTCTGACACCTCAGGTTAGTGACGAGCTATACCTTTTGATGCTCTTAGAGGAATAAAAGAGCTATGCCAGCAGTTGTGGGAAGAATTCTTTGACATGAGGGAAGATGGAATGATGAAGAGGAAAGAGCGAAGTGGAAAAAAAAAGCTGCAACTACATAATGCCTTTTCCACTTTTTGTAGGCAAAGCTCAGGAAACAACCTAGAGACTAAGGACCTTAGCTGGAGTGCCAAGCTAGTGTAAAAAGGCTCTGCACCTCAAAAATAAGAAGTAGACATGGCATCTAGAATTTAAGTATTCAAGTTCCATAATTCCACACAGTTTGCAGTATGGACAGCATGGGGAAAGGAGTGCATTCTGTCTGCTTATTGACCTAGCATCTCACTTCACCCAGTGTTTATATGACTACATTTCCTTATCGAATATTTAATAATATGCAGTTTTATATAATATAGTGAGCTATCAGAAAACTAACTAATTAGTTCTAACTTTAGTTATATACATATTTGGCTCATCAAGGGCAATATAGCAATTGGGGCAATATATGAGTTAGCATGGATTTATATAAGTAAAGGCTGGTTTAGGGTTGAGAAACCTTAGGGTGACTACAGCAAAACAGTTGGCAGGGGAGAAATTTATGTGCCTTTATGAAAAAATCCAATGTAAGTTGCCTAGAAGCTTTACACATCTAATTCTGCATCATTATTAAATTAAAAGGCATACTGAGTTTCAAAAGTGGACATGACAGGAAAGGTGAGGTGAGCTGAGAAACTAGATCTAATAAATCACATCTGAATGTCTAAATCATGGAGATCAGTTCAGACTTTTTCCTTTTTAATAAAGGAGTTAAATAAAGAGTCAGTTTTGCTCCAAAAGCTATGTTTTAAAGGCTAATAGATTTCTGGAAAAAAGTAAGGACCCTTGGATGAAAAGTGTTATAAGTTATTGTAGTGGTTTTATAATCAATTTATGCACTGTTCCCTGCTTTCTTTACTGTGAGATAAACCATTAGGAGACAGCAAAGCAGGCACACAACTTATATGCTACGATAAAGTTTATTAACAGACCTAAGAGAAAAGGGAAAAAAAAAACCAATCAGAACACACAGCCAGAACTTCTCCTCTTCTCCCTCCCCCTCCTTCTCCTCTCCCTCAATCCATGTGCAGTTCTCAAGAAAGGAAAAGAAAAGGGTTTCTTCCTGCTTTACGTGGTTCTCCAAACCGCCACCTCCTGCAGCAAAAACCATCTGCAGTGATGTAAAGTCTCCTTTTTTCCATAAAACCCTCTCGCGGTTCCTTCAACTTTAGAACATGGGCCAGCCCATGGGGGTATTATTCTGTCGGATAAGTAATTGTGGCTTGAAATTCTAAGGTTTTTTTCTCTTTTGCCACCAAGTTTTATAAGCCTCTGCTTTCTGATAAACCTGGCATCGGGCATTCTCTTCACAACCTCTACAAGCCACACATCCATTAAAATTGTCCATCCCCCATGAGTTTTAACTGGATTAAAGAGACAAACAGTCTGGGATATTACAATATTCATAC